>JAJQQW010000020.1:33682340-33937340 GCA_025583905.1 Ia io
CTCTATCAGTTGACTAGGCTAGATTCCTCCAGTCCAGTGGTAGTGACCTATGGATGGAAAACTACTCCATGGGACATTTACAATGTCCCAAGTCTTCATCTAAGTGTTTTGCAGACATTATCTTATTTAATCTTCACAATAACCCCACAAAGCAGGTATGCTATTTATTATATCCATTCTTTGCGTAAGGAAATTGAGACTTAGAAAAGGAAAGTAACTTATCAAGGGTCACACACTCTTTACTACCATACCATACAGCCTTTTCATCAACCTCCTTCCAAAGAGCTCATCCCCCAACAAATGAGTTAACCAAATCAAATCACAGAAAAATGAAGTCCCAACTACCTTTGGCTAATATAAATAAACATATATAACGGAAGTCCATTCTCCATAGTAAGCGAGATAGATCTTTAAAAAATGTTAACATGTTCACTCCCCAACTGAAAAATCTTCAATATCTTCTTATTATCTGAGGAATAAAGTCCAAGATCCTTAATTCATCTTATAAGACTGCACCATCTGGCCTTTGTTGATCTTGCCAACATCACCTTGACTTATTTCCTCCTTTATTTTTTTTAAAAAATATTTTTATTGATTTCAGAGAGGAAGGGAGAGAGAAAAAGATTGAGAGAAATATCAATGATGAGACAGAATCATTGATCAGCTGCTTCCTGCATGCCCCAAACTGGATCAAGCCCGCAACCTGGGCAAGAGACTGGGAATAGAATTGTGACCTTCTGGTTCATAGATTGATGCTCAACCACTGAGCCAAACCGGCCGGGCTTCCTCCCTTATTTTCTATGTTCCAACCTCATGGGCATTCTTTTGGTTTCTTGAATATGCCATACCTTTTCTGACCTGTATTTCTTTTCTCACTCTCTCCACTCAACTTTTCTCTGGTTGACTTTGACTCACCTTTCAGGGCACAACTCAAAATAACCAGGTCTCCAAGGAAGCCCTCCCTTGACTACTAACCCTTAAGCAGGTCAGGTCCAGTGTACTTTCTCATAGTATGGTATTCTTTCCTCTTTTCAGAATCAAAATTTAAAATTTCATCACAGAAATGCCACCTTTCTTTACTAGAACATCAGGGAGGAACCATGTTTGTCATATGTACCACTCTATCCCCTGCAACCAGCACATTATCTATCTAGTACATAGGAGGTATTCTGTACATATTTGTTGAGTGAATAACTGAGTGAAAGGTAACCATAAACACAAGAAATGGAAACTAAGGTCATGCCCTTAAGGAATAGGTATCAGGCAAGGAAGTGTGACTAAAGCCAATGAAGGAAGTATCAGTTTTGCTCCACTTTGGGTATTGTGCCTAGTGCTGCTGCTCCAGACTGACCCAGTTTAAAAAGTTCAATACAGAGTCATAAATCCAGACCATTGGAATACACGAATGAAGAAGGAAATGAAGAAATGCATTAAAATGTGAATTAATGAGAAAGCTGATCCTCAGACCTGGATCTAACTTTGCATGTAGAATTTAAAGTATTATGACACAGCAACATCACATTTGATTAATGTTCCAGTGGATTTTAATTGGTATTTACTTGTTTTATGTAGCTCATAACAGGAAGGGCCATAATTTCTAAGTGTCAGAATTGCTTAGTATATATATAGTACTTGCTACTCTGCAGCTCGCCTTTACGGTATCTAAAATTGGCCCCAGTGAGGGTCTGCTAGTGTTATAAAAGCCTCTTGAAGAAGAAAAAAATCAGTTACATACCAAAATATTTAAAAGGAAATCCCCTTTGAAGATCACTGGACACTTCTACAGATATAACCTGCACAGGAATCAGTTCCAAGGCTCTTCATAGTAGCATGGAGAGATTTAGGCTAAGAGGTGTGTGATGGCGTCTCTTTATCGTTAGATAGGGCAAATACAGTATTTCTTATACTCTCATCTTTAAGACTACAAGTAGGAGACGCTAATCTAGAGCTAAGACCCTGCAGAATCCTGGATTACTTTATTTTTAAAAATCTAAAGAAAATGAAAAAGAACTGGAATCTAAAATATAAATAAGACAACTTTGATATTCTAAAAGCCCTTTATATCCTCACCATCTAGATACTCTTATTTAAGTCAGCTTCTGTGAGTTTCAGTAATTTACTTATATACAGGGTGGGCAAAAGTAGGTTTACAGTAATACAAATAAATAATATAATAATCCTATATAATAAAGAGGGAATATGCAAATTAACCCTTATGCCCTCACAAGATGGCTACCTATGAGCAGGCTGGCAGGGGGGATAGTGAAGGATGACCAAACAACTGAACAAGCAGGCTGCGTGGGGTGACCAGGCCAGCAGGGGGGTTAGTGAGTGATGACCAAACGACTGAACAGCAGGCTGCATGGGGCAACCAGGCCAGCAGGGGCGGGGCGTGAGGGGCAACAGGCCAGCAGGGGGACAGTTGGGGGCGACCAGGCCAGCGGGGGGGGCAGTTAGGGGAGACCAGGCCGGCGGGGGGGGGGTGCAGTTGGGGGCAATTAGGCTGGTGGGGGGGGCAGTGAGGGGTGACTAGGGCAGCGGGGGGGGGGGCAGTTAGGAGTGACCAAGCCGGCAGGGAGCGGGCAGTTGGGGGTGACCTGGCTGGCAGCGGGGGGCAGTTAGGGGTGACCAGGTCAGCAGGAGGGCAGTTAGGGGCGATCAGGCAGGCAGGCAGGTGAGTGATTAGGAGCCAGCAGTCCAGGATTGTGAGAGGGATGTCCAACTGCCGGTTTAGGGCCTAAACTGGCAGTCGGACATCCCCCGAGGGGTCCCGGATTGGAGAAGGTGCAGGCTGGACTGAGGGAACCCCCGCCCCCCATGCACGAAATTTGAGACTTAGTCAATAAATAATAATAGTCAATAAATAATAATGAAATAATAAATTATGTGTTTCACATACTCACAACTATAATCCTACATTTGTTGACCCTGCATAGATTTTATGTAGCTGTAATCAGAGTATATATGTAAATTTTATTCATTTTTAAACTTGACATATCAAGCAAATAATGAATTACTCTCTTCTTATGTCACAGTTGTACCTAGTATACACATCTCTATTATTGCACTTGCCACACTATTATTTCAGTAATCTTATTTATATATCTGTTATATGTCTCTCTTTCTAGGCTGTGGCATTTGAGGAAAAAAATATTTTTTCTTTTTTCTTTTAAAATATATATATTTTATTGATTTTAGAGAGGAAGGGAGAGGGAGAGAGAGAGATAGAAACATCAATGATGAGAGAGAATCACCGATTGGCTGCCTCCTGCACGCCCCCTACTGGGGATCAAGCCCACAACCCAGGCATATGCTCTTGACTGGAAGTGAACCCGGGACCCTTCAGTCCGCAGGCTGATGCTCTATCCACTGACCCAAATTAGCTAGGGTTGTTTCTAATTTTGTTTTGCACAAATGCTTTGCACCCTGATATTTTCTTTAGCAGTAGGAGATAGTACATATTAGTTGATATGGAAACACTTTGATGGACATGTAGGATACTTTTAGTTTTTTTGTTATTACAAACAATATTACAGCGATTATCCTTGAATATGTGAAATTTCACAAATATAGGAATATTTCTGGAGGATAAATTTCTACAATGAAATTTCTGGAGCAAATGCTATGGACTTTCAGAATTTTGATAGATATTTCCAAATTGTCCTCTATGGAGGTTATTCTAATTTATACTCTACCAACAATATACATATAGCAATGCCGCTTTCCCTAAGCTCCTACCAACACAATGCAATAGCAAACTTTTTAAAAATTAATTAATTCATTTTTAATATATCTTTATTGATTTCAGAGAGGAAGGGAGAGGGAGAGAGAGATAGAAACATCAATGATGAGAGAGAATCATTGATCAGCTGCCTCCTGCATGCCCCCCCACTGGGGATTGAGCCTGCAATCCTTCAGTCCACAGGCCGACGATACTCTTATCCACTGAGCCAAACTGGCTAGGGCAATAGCAAACTTTTTGATCTTTGCCAATTTAAGAGGTAAAAACAGGTATTGGTTATGAGGACTATTTTCATGTTTATTTTTTCATATATTGAAGTCAGTTTTGTATCTTTTTCTGTGTAAGTTTGTTAATTTCTTTTGCATATTGTTCTATTATGTATGTTTCTGATCTTTAAAAAAAGTGTAGAGCCCTAACGGGTTTGGCTCAGTGGATAGAGTGCTGGCCTGTGGACTGAAAGGTCCCAGGTTCGATTCTGGTCAAGGGCATGTACCTTGGTTGCAGGCACATCCCTAGCAGGAGGTGTGCAGGAGGCATCTGATTGATGTTTCTCTCTCATAGATGTTTCTAACTCTCTATCCCTCTCCCTTCCTCTCTGTAAAAAATCAATAAAATGTATTTTTTTAAAAAGTGTAGAACACATAATGTATTTAGAAATGATCTCTTTGTCATATGTTAAAAATATTTTTCACAATGTACTGTCTTTTGACTTTGTTTATAGGGTCTTTTAATGTAAAATTTTTGACTTTATGCATTTGAATTCATCAATGTTTTCTTTTATGGTTCCTGGGTTTTGTGTCATGTATTTTGTTTTTGTTATTAATCCTCATCTGAGGATATTTTTTCCATTGATTTTTAGATAGAGTGGAAGGGAGGCAGGGAGGGGGAAAGAGAGAGAGAAACATTGATGTGAGAGAGACACGAAAGATTGGTTGACTTTCACACATGCCCTGACTATGGCAGGGGAACTAACCTGCAACTCAGGCACATGCCCTTGAGTGAGAATCAAACCTGAGACGTGTTGGTGTGCAGGTCAATCCTCTAACCACTGAGTACACATTGGCCAGCGCTATGTCACATACTTAAAAAGTCTTCCCTACTCCAAGATTATAAAAAAGTTTCTCCTATATGCTCTTCCTTATAATGTCAACATTTTCACATTTAATTCTCTGATCCATCTGAGAATTAAATGTAAACTTTATTTTTCCATTTATTTACTTTTTCCTTCACATTTCATATACAATTTCTCATAGAACTATACAGTTTTCATTTTAATGGTATCATTGAATTAACATTACCATAGTTTACTTAAGTATTACTTGTCTCCTATTACTAAACATATTCATTAAAATTTTAGTTACATATCTTTTTCTTTTTAAATAATTTCTTTAGAAGAAATTTTCAAGAATTATATTTCTGGGTCAAAGAGTTTGAACATTATTATAACTTTTGACTAAATGTCAGATTGCTATGATCTAACCAATTTATAATCTTCACCAATACAAATCATCAAGTAACACGTATATATGAATATACACAAATATTTTCCAAAAAGAAATTTACACTAGACACTATTCAAATATAAACAGTTGGCTCGTAATCCAGAGACAAAAACTTACATCACACTGCAACAGAATCTGATCACTCTAAGAGTTGCTCTTATTTCCTGGGAGGAAAAAGAGTAAGTGGACAGCCCTAACTGGTTTGGCTCAGTGGATAGAGCGTCGGCCTGCGGACTGAAAGGTCCCAAGTTCGATTCCGGTCACGGGCATGTACCACGGTTGTGGGCACATCCCCAGTAGGACGTGTGCAGGAGACAGCTGATCCATGTTTATCTCTCATCGATGTTTCTAACTCTCTGTCCCTCTCCCTTCCTCTCTGTAAAAAATCAATTAAAAAAAAAAAAAGGAGTAAGTGGACAAATTCTTCTGTAGCAAAGGGCAATTTTCTGTTGGAAAATCCTAAAAAAGTGACTTAGCAAATCAAGCATTGCAGTAGAATCAGAAGAAGACTGTAGCATTTAAATTTAAGGCTGTATTTCACTGTTCACCTCTTTCCTGTCCCTTCCCAATATCAGAGTTTCCCTTCCTCCCACTTTCTTTCTAAGTACCTTGAAGATCTAGCTATCATCTAATAATTCTTTTTCAGTTTCTTCCATGAGCAGTCTTCTACTTGGCTGCTGGATCAGATCCTTCAAGTTCTTTAAGTCAAGTTAAGGTCAGGAAATAAGATATTGATCCAGAGCAGAATACTGAACATCCATCCGCAGCCTAATGTGGATATAGCAGAGACTTTCTGCTTCTTTGGAGCTGTGTCTCTCTATCATTTGCCGAATCATATACTACTTGCAACTCTTTTGCTCCCCCATCTTCTTACCACGTCCTAGGGCTCTCTTTCATGAAGTATTTTAGGAGGCAGATTTCTTTTGAAAGAATTATCTTACTACTAGTGTCCCGGTGTACGGATTCGTGCACATTGAAAAAAATTAATTAGAAGAAATATTTTAATATCTCTATTCGCCCTTTCTATATAATAGAAGCATCAACGAAATTCACGATTGACAATGACAGATCAAAACACACGCATGCAACTGGCATCAGTGAGAGCTTTACATGTATTGTGCACACGTGAGTCAACTTGGCCTTTTATATATGTATACTAGAGGCCCGGTGCACGAAATTCATGCACAGGGTGTGTGTCCCTCAGCCCAGGCTGCACCCTCTCCAATCTGGGACCCCTCGAGGGATGTTCGACTGCCCGTTTAGGCCCGATCCCAGGATCGGGCCTAAACGGGCAGTCGGACATCCCTCTCACAATCCAGGACTGCTGGCTCCCAACTGCTCGCCTGCCTGCCTTCCTGATTGCCCCTAACTGCTTCTGCCTGCCAGCCTGATCACCCCCTAACCACTTACCTGACAGCCTGATTGATGCCTAACTGCTCCCAAGCCAGTCTGTTTGCCCCTAACTGCCCTCCCCTGCAGGTCTGGTCACCCCTAACTGCCCTCCCTTGCAGGCCTGGTTACCCCTAACTGCCCTCCCCTGCAGGCCTGGTCCCCCCCATCTGCTCTCCCCTGCAGGCCTGGGTCTCCCCCAACTGCCCTTCCCTGTAGGCCCGGTCGCCCCCAACTTCCCTCCTCTGCCGGCCTGGTCCCCCCGAACTGCCCTCCCCTGCAGGCTTGATCGCCCCCAACTGCCCTTCCTTGCAGGCCTGGTCCCTCCCAACTGCCCTCCCTGCTGCCTGATCACCCACAAATGCCCTCCCTTGCAGTCCTGGTCCCTCCCAACTGCCCTCCCCTGCTGGCCATCTTGTGGAAGCCATCTTGTGTCCACATGGGGGCAGCCATCTTGTGTGTTGGAGTGATGGTCAATTTGCATATTACTCTTTTATTAGATAGGATAGAGGTCTGGTGCACGGGTGGGGTTGGGAGCCAGCTGGTTTGCCCTGAAGGGTGTCTCGGATCAGGGTGGGGGTTCCCTTGGGGCATGGGGTGGCCTGAGCGAGGGGCCTGTGGTGGTTTGCAGGCTGGCCACGCCCCCTGGCAACCCAAGCAGAGGCCCTGGTATCTGGGATTTATTTATCTTCTATAATTAAAACTTTGTAGCCTTCAGCAGAGCCAAGCCTCTTGCTTGCTCCGTGGCAGCAGCCATTTTTGTTGGGATTTATTTATCTTCTATAATTGAAATTTTGTAGCGGAGGCCAAGGCAGGCCAGGGCTGCGGGGGCTTGGCTTCCTCCATCGCCGGGGGCAACTCAAGCCTCCTGCTCTCTCCAGCTCTGTGGCTGCCACCATTTTTGTTGGGATTTATTTATCTTCTATAATTGAAACTTTGTAGCCTTGAGTGGAGGCCTGGGCCCACCAGGGTATGCGGAAAGCTTGGCTTCCTCCATTGCTGGGGAAACCCAAGCCTCCTGCTTGCTCCGTGGCTGCAGCCATCTTGGTTGGGTTAATTTGCATACTCACTCCTGATTGGCTGGTGGGCGTGGCTTGTGGGTGTAGCAGAGGTATGGTCAATTTGCATATTACTCTTTTATTAGATAGGATAGAATAAACTTGCTTAATTAGACCTGATTTCTGATTTAGCTAAACTTTTTCCAGCCCAGTGAAACACCCTAATTTCTCTTTGAGGTAATTGTTAGCAGCATAGCAATAAATATCAACACAAAGCAGATTATTAATGTAGATCATGCAGGGAGAGAAAAGGGTAAAATATTTAACTGTAGCAGTGTTTGACTATATTCTGCACAGTGAGAAAACCTGAAGTCATTTTCAAGTTCCACCATTTCTTACTTCTTTTCAGTCGGGTCAAGTTTCTAAACTTTCTAAATCTCCGTTTTCCAGCTAATGAAAAGAAAATAGGATTCTACAAAGTCTCCTATCTACCTATTCAGGACTTCTGTGAGAATCAAATGAGATGAGGCATGTGAAAACACTTCATCTCTGGTTAAACTGTAAAATGTTTGCACCTGGCTATAAAGCAAGTTGGGTTCCTGGGCTGAAGAAATGCCAAGGAGGTTAGTCGCTAGGGAGAGGAAGCTGGGCGTTGCTATGTGATGTCATTACCTGGCGCCCACGGCGACCGTTTCCAGGCTGGGCTGGGCTGTGGGCCACATTTTGCGCCATGGGGTCTTGGCAGCATTGGCTGTGATTTGGTGGGGTGTCACTCTGGGGTGGTGGCAGGGCTTGTGTTCCACTTGGGGGAAGCCGAGTGTTGGTTTGTAAGCACCAGGTCCGCAGTGCCATTTATTTTTAAATGGCCAGTGCGTGTCATGGCAGCTCCTGTGTTGAGTGTCTGCCCTCTGATGTTCAGTGCGTATCATAGCTACTGGTCAGACAGACACTTAGCCTTTTATATATATAGATTATAATTTATAATTTATAAATTTTATAATGCCCCTTCTGGAAATTTGGTACAATGTCATGGTATGAATGTTGCTCAGACCAGAGAGGAAAGTCACAAGCCTGGAGTCTATTCCAAGCACATCTCCAACAGGCAGTACAGCATGGAGCATAACCTTGGGAATCAGACTCGAATTTCACCATTCACTGGATATGTGACAGTATGCAAATCTCTTAACTATTTTGGACTAAAATGTCACCATGTTAGAAAGGTCCTTCTTGACAATTCTTTATCTCAATGGCCATTCTGCCTTGTTATTCTTTATTGTTATTTCCCCATTTGTATTTTTCATAGCACTATTCCATTTTATAATTGAATGCTTACATGTTTTTTTATTATGTACTAGAGGCCCGGTGCACGAAATTCGTGCACGGAGGGGGGTTGTCCCTCAGCCCAGCCTGCACCCTCTCCAATCTGGGACCCCTCGAGGGATGTCTGACTGCCCGTAAAATGTCTGACTGCCCGTAAACGGGCAGTCAGACATCCCTCTCACAATCCAGGACTGCTGGCTCCCAACTGCTTGCCTGCCTGCCTTCCTGATTGCCTCTAACTGCTTCCGCCTGCCAGCCTGATCACCCCCTAACCACTCTGCTGCCAGCCTGTTTGCCCCCAACTTCCCTCCTCTGCCGGCCTGGTCACCCCTAACTGCCCTCTCCTGCAGGGTTGATCACCTCCAACTGCCCTCCCTTGCAGGCTTGGTCCCTCTCAACTGCCCTCCCTTGCAGGTCGGGTGCCTCCCAACTGCCCTCTCCTGCTGGCCATCTTGTGGTGGCCATCTTCTGTCCACATGGGGGCAGGATCTTTGACCACATAGGGGCAGCTATATTGTGTGTTGCAGTGATGATCAATCTGCATATTACTCTTTTATTAGATAGGATAGAGGCCTGGTACAGGGGTGGGGGCCAGCTGGTTTGCCCTAAAGGGCATCCCGGATCAGGTGGGGGTTCCCTTGGGGTGTGGGGCGGCCTCAGCGAGGGGCCTGTGGTGGTTTGCAGGCCGGCCATGCCCCCTGGCAACCCAAGCAGAGGTCCTGGTATCTGGAATTTATTTTCCTTCTACAATTGAAACTTTGTAGCCTGGAGCAGAGCCAAGCCTGGGGCTCCTTCCGCCGCCAGCCATTTGTGTTGGGGTTATAATTGAAACTTTGTAGCCTTAAGCGGGTGGGCCCGGCCAGGGTGTGTGGAAAGCTTTGCTTCCCCTGTTGCCGGCGGCAACCCTGGCCTGCTCTCTCAAGCTCCATTCTGCCGCCATTTGTTTGAATTTGTTTACCTTCTATAATTGAAACTTTGTAGCTTGAGTGGAGGCTTAGGCCTGGCCAGGGTTGGTGGAAAGCTTGGCTTCCTCTGTTACCTAGGAAACCTTACTCTCTGTGGCTGTAGCCATCTTGGTTTGGGTTAATTTGCATACTTGCTCTGATTGGGTGGTGGGCGTGGCTTGTGGGTGTGTCAGAGGTATGGTCAATTTGCATATTTGTCTATTATTAGATAGGATAGGATCTTCCCCAATGGACTGTAAATCTCATAGGGCAGAGTTTGATTTGTTCACCAATGGATACACAAATAATTGTAGACTAAATGAGCTCAGTTTTCTTCAAAAATAGGGATAATGACACTCCTTAGAGATATAACACGGGATAATACATGTAAAATCATTTAGTATACAGTCAGTCACATGGTTTAGTGGTCAACAAATGTTCTCAGCAAGTCATGGCCTTTGTAATTCAACTTTCCTAATTGTAAAGTGAAAAGAATTACTACCTCTTCCCTACTGCCAAAGCACACTGTGAGATTGCTGCTGCTGCTGCTACTAACTACTACTACTACTACTACTACTACTACTATACTACTACTATTAAACAAAAGGCATTAGGAGGAACTCAGAAGATAAGTTTCCATTGATATTAAGAATTTGTTAAATTTACAACTCTCCTGTGACATTTGTCTTAATCAGGACTTCACCCCAAGCACTGAGAACCCAGATATCTGGGAGAGCAAACAAGGCTTGAGAAAGACTGCTTGAATATTATAGTGGGAGCACTCGAGAAATTCCTAGAAAGAATGGAGAATTAATCTGGCTATAAAATACCCCAGTGATATATCCAATTTCCAGTGATAAATACTATCTTAATCACTACCTGAAACATGAAACCTGGTTGTTTTTCAGCGACCTCCTCCTTCCCTACACTTCTAACAACAATGTGTCTTTACAATATTTCATATTTGGTCTTCAGATGCCCCCAAATCTGTAATCTTATAATTCCACTCTAAGGAATTTCTAAGAGCCACAATTCTGAACTCTGACTGCATGAAGAAACACCTATGAATGATAACGATGTTGAGTCTCATCCAAGATCCACTGAATGAGCAACTTCCAAAAGTGAGACTTGAGTATCTGTTTTTAAAAGTGTCCACAGATTATTTTGGTGCAAACCAGAGTTGAGAACCACTATTCCATTCGCCCCATACTTCCTAGCACCATAATGACAATATCCATTCAAAGGCAAAGGCAATCCGGTTGAGAGCTCAAGCAGGAAGTGTCAAGAAGACTTGGCTGTCCTTATCAGCATTGTCCCATACTTTAGGCAAGCGTAAGCCTGTTTCTTCAGCTTTAAACAAGAGATACTAAAAGCACTTAACCTAGAAAACTTGGATTCAACACTAAATTGAATGAAAATCATTTAGCATGTCTGGAAAATAGTAAGTGCTCAATAAATTGTCTTGCTTAACTATCAAACGGTAAATTATTTCTGAACTGTAATCTATAAAAAAGAAGTCTATACAATTTTATTAATAAAAAAAGTACAAGCCCTGCCATTTCCTGTTTTCACCGCTCTCATAAACTAATATAAGGGGTAAGTACACCGGAACAGACCCACCTCAGATTATGGAAGAAAGCTAACTCGGCTAGTTGGAGCTTTTATTTGGTTGATTTTTAAAAATCAGATCAAGCTCCTGGTTTCTGCCTGCAATTATTTCACTGCTATATTTTGTATCCTCTTAATACCAGGTATCTCAAAAAGATGTCTCTGATCAAAAGCAGGACTAGAAGTCAGATCAATACAAATCTAGCACACGAAAGTACAGTATACCTGAGCATCATATTTAGATTCCTTTAGCCAAGGCATTAACTATGTACACTGTGCAAATTACTGTGCTAGGCACTGTGGCAAATATAAAGATGTGTAAGAGAAAGTTTCTAGCCTATCAATGGCCATTTTATGAACTTGAATGTATTTTAGAAGTTGCCACAACTAAGACATGACACAAGCCAAATCAAGAATGGGAGGCAGGGAGATTAAACAAAGAATTTATATGCATACTAGAAGCCCGGTGCACAAAATTTGTGCATGGTGTGTGTGTGTGTGTGTGTGTGTGTGTGTGTGTGTCCCTCAGCCCAACCTGCACCCTCTCCAATCTGGGACCCCTTGAGGATGTCCAACTGCCCGTTTAGGCCCGATCCCACTAAACGGGCAGTCGGACATCCTTCTCACAATCCAGGACTGCTGGCTCCCAACTGCTTGCCTGCCTGCCTGCCTGATTGCCCCTAACTGCTTCTGCCTGCCAGCCTGATCACCCCCTAACCACTCCCTTGCCAGCCTGATCAACACCTAACTGCTCCCCTGCCAGCCTGATTGCCCCTAACTACCCTCCCCTGCAGGCCTGGTCCCCCCCAACTGCCCTCCCCTGCAGGCCTGGTCCCCTCCAACTATCCTCCCTTGCAGTACTGGTCACCCCTAACTGCCCTCCCCTGCTGGCCTGGTTTCCCCCAACTGCCCTCCCCTGCCAGCCATTTTGTGGTGGCCATCTTGTGTCCACATGGGGGCAGCCATCTTTGACCACATGGGGGTGGCCATCTTGTGTGTTGGAGTGATGGTCAATTTGAATATTACTCTTTTATTAGATAGGAGGATATGTGTAACCCATGGACAGACAATAGTGTGCTGAAAGCCTGGGGAGGGGGCAGGAGCAGGGTGGAGGAGGTCAATGGGAGAGGGGAGGGGACATCTATAATACTTTTAACAATAGAGATAAATTTTAAAAAAAGAATGGTAAAAAAAGGAAAGATGATTAGGATGCCCACTTCCCCCTCCTCCTTCCCTCCAGAGCTGGACTATGAGCTTAATTATTCTCAAAGACAACAGTTGGATTGTTCTGACTCTGTTGAAGAGATGGTGACACCATGGAATCCTATATCTGCCCCTGCCCTCAGCACAGATAATGTGCCAGGCCCTCTAAATACTTTACATAAATTACCTCATTTTATTACAACAACTCTATGGACAAGTACTATTATTATCTCTCCATTTTACAAAAGAGGGAAGTGAGGCGTAGAGAAGTGGAGTGACAAAGCCAGTATGTGGTAGGACTTTGACCCTTGAGTCTGAGCTCTTTATTACATACATGATGCTAAGCCCTGATTCTGGAGGTCAGAGAGGGTCCTCTAATGCGCAGAGCCTGATGCCCACATCAAAATCACATGGTCAAGAAGTCCGGATACTGGCTATTTCTAGGGGTGATGGCTGGGAGGGTGAGTAGTGACTGGAAGGGGGCCAGGGTTGGGGAGCTGGTAGAAGAGGAGATTGGTGAATGGGGAATGATAATACTCCATTTCGTGATCTAGGTAAAGATTACACAATTTCTTGATGTGTGTTTGTGAAAACTCATCAAGATATACATAAAAGTGCAAAGTAAGTACACTTTATGTATGTATATTTTATTTCTTTTTTTAAATTTCTTTATTGATTTCAGAGAGGAAGGGAGAAGGAGAGAGAGATAGAAACATTAATGATGAGAGAGAATCATTGATCGGCTGCCTCCTGCATGCTCCCTACTGGGGATCGAGCTCGTAACCCAGGCTTGTGCCCTTGGCTGGAATCGAACCTGGGCCCTTCAGTCTGCAGGCTGACACTCTATCCACTGAGCCAAGCCGGCTAGGGCTGTATATTTTATTTCAATAAGAGTAAAATATGCAAAGTACAATAGTGCTCTTTAATTCTTAGTCTTTTTGCTAGCTTCTAGTAGCATTGACACGGGAAGAGTAATAACGTCTTGGAAAACTTTACCCTTCATTGTCATAGGATTACTAAGGATTTGGATCACTCAATTTCAGTATCTTATCCTTTCTTTAATTTTTTTTTTTAAAATTTATGGATGAGAGAGAAAGGGAGTAGGAGAGAGAGAAAGAAACATTGATTTGTTGTTCCACTTATTTATGCACTCATTGGTTGATTCTTGTATGTGCCCTGACTTGGGATCCAACTCGCAACCTTGGTGTATCAGGATGATGTTCTAACCATCTGAACTACCTGGCTAAGGTCTTGCTCCTCTTTTATCAAAAGCCTACCCAAGAAATTTCACTGAAAATAAGTTAATTGTATTGTACCTGAATTATCAAATGCATACATACCATCAGTCAACTTTTATGATTCTAGTCAATATCACATTTTATCAGCTCTTCAAGGAAATAAATGTTAGAGATTGAAGCTCTGATTTGGAGGTGCAAAAATTAGCATAGCTAGAGTTAAAACAATGGTCCTTAACCCTTGTTCTCATTAGAACAATCCTGGGAGCATTTTAAAAATACCAATACCTGGGTCCCACTCACATAGATCCTGATTTAACTGGACTGGGGTGAGACTTTGTTATTAAATTATTTTTAAAAGGTCACCAAGTGACTCTAATGTGTAGCCATGATGAGAACCACTTAGTTAATGACAAAGCAAAATTTTTAAATACCCTTTATACTCAAGATTACTACAAGTCTCATTTCTCAAATCATCCAATAAAGATTTTTTTAAAAGTTGAAAATTATTTCTCATTTGTTATTCTAGGGTAAAACAGTCAAGCTATTCTTTCTTATATCTTCGCTGGAACAAAAAAAAAATAAGTTTAACATCACAGAAGATTTCTACTAGTGTAATCATTTGGATCGGACCCTCTCTCAAAGGAAAAAAAATAGAAATACTGTTCATGGTGAAACATATTTTTGCCACCAGCAACACTTTTTTTTTAATTGATTTTTTTATTGATTAAGGTATTACATAAGTTTGCATATACCCTATTGCCCCCCCCCCCCCCACTCGCGTATATGCCCTCACCCCCCTGCTGTCTCTGTCCATTGGTTATGCTTATATGCATGCATACAACACCAGCAACACTTTTATCTCCTTTCCTGAACAGGTACCCTTATCAGCAATCTCTAGTACTATGCAGCAGAGATAATGCAAAAACAATTCAAATAATCCTGAATCCTGGTGGGGACAACTGTTTGCTGTTGACTAACTGGCCACTTGAAACTCGTAATAAAATTCACATCTCCCCAGTAATAATTTTTCTTTTTTGTTGTTTTTCTTTTTATATTTGTGTGTGTTCGTTACTGCAATGGTGTCTCTGCAAATGGAGTCTAAAAAAGAAATTAAAAATACACACAGTACAGAGAGCTGAAAGGAAGAGGGTAAACATAAATCATCAAAAATGACCACATGTACATGCTGTTGGCCTACATCACCACCTTCCAGCCAGCCAGCTTATCACTGTATCTTCAGGTTTATCCACAAGCACTTTGTGCTCACAATCTTGAGAGACTTACTAAAGTAGATTTAATGATGATAGCAGTTTCCCCCTCTTATTTTTATTTTTTTATTTTTTATTGATTTCAGAGAGGAAGGGAGAGGAAAAGAGAAAGAAACATCAATGAGAGAGAATCACTGATCGGCTGCCTCCTGCACGCCCCCTACGGGGGGGTCAAGCCTGCAACCTGGGTATGTGCGCTTAAACAGAATCAAACTCAGGACCCTTCAGTCCTCAGGCTGATGCTCTATCCACTGAGCCAAACCAGCCAGGGCCAGTTTTCCCCTCTTAAGTGTAGCTTTACTTCTGAGCTAACAAATCATTCATTGTTTTTATCATCCCATACAACTTATTCCAAAACTTAAAATATACAAGAAGAACAGGATGCTTTAGAAGAATCCTGAAGATTCAAGTCCCTTTTATCTTCAACCCATATAGGTAGGTTACTCCAAAGCTAATAACTTTAAAAAATTTTTAAATCTTTCATCTTGAATTTAGTATTAGGTTAAATATTCTCTCTCTCCAAAGCCATTCTCCCACTCCACAAAATGATACAAATGAAAACATCCATAGCAGATGCCATCTAGAAGGATACTGTTGTATTCTGAGATATTTGTCCTGCACTAGAGGAGAATGCAAATCTACAGTTTCAAAAAGTATTCTAAACTAAGTAATTCTTACATTTTAGGTTTTCTTTTTGTCTGCCTTTCTACATTTGATTCTAGAAGGTGGCTTTTTCTTTCTTTAACAACAAAAGGCTAATACCTCTGCCTTTCACTGCACTATCTTATATAATAAAAGGCTAATATTCAAATCAACCAAATGGTGGAACGACCGGTCGCTATGATGCGCACGGGCCACCAGGGGGCAGGCGCTCAATGCAGGAGCTTCCCCCTGGTGGTCAGTGTGCTCCCACAGGGGAAGCGCCACTCAGCCAGAAGCTGGGCTCATGGCTGGCAAACACAACGGTGGTGGCAGGAGCCTCTCCCGCCTCCGCTACAGTGCTAAGGATGTCTGACTGCCTAAGCCAGTGGTCAGCAAACTGTGGCTCGTGAGCCGCGGTTTGCTGCTCTGTTGACTAATGAGTTTGCCGACCACTGGACTAAGCTGTCAGTCGGACATCCCCCAAGGGTCCCAGACTGCAAGAGGATGCAGGTCAGGCTGAGGGATCCCCCTGAGTGCACGAATTTCATGCACCAGGCCTCTAGTTTAAACATAAAAGCTGTTTTGATTGCACAGAGGAAAAATGCATTCCCTACAAGGATATAATATCCAAGCAAAGAAATGAATAGACCATAAAAAATGCATAATCACCTATATTCGTCTCTCTTTCTGTAGAAGGTGAGAGTGGGGTCAGAAGAGCATGGAAAGGAGAAAAAAAATTTGTATTCTTAGGAAATAAACTAATATAACAAGCATTTTCCTGATCTCCTGACTGGAAAAGAAAACAACCCTACAACAGTGATAAATTCATTTGTTTCTAGCTGAACCCTCACAAGCACAATAATTGGAATCTCAGCTCATGCAGAGCTTTTTTTCTCCTTTAAGGCAGGATAGCAGTAGTTATGGGGGTGGGGAGTGGAGAGGACACTCAGGAGTCTCAGTGGTTGCTACAGCCACTAGTATTCCAACTTGCCCTAGTCACTGCCTATATTCTTTCTTATCTAGAGCCAAAGTGAAATTCCTGAAGCTAGGGCTAGTATCTTCCTCCTCTGTGATCTTTTCCAGTCATACCGTCATCCTGCTCTGGGGCCTCCAACCACCATGTGTACAGCAGAAGGAACAAGTAGCTGCTCCTATCCTTCATATGGTTCTCTAGAAGCTGAGTGGGAACAGTGACCTCAATACACTCCTCTCCTCTCTTCTGGAAAAGCCCCAGAAGATCTAAAGCAGCCAACCCTCTTCCAGAGAGAGCCATCCCTTTGCCTCCAGCCAAACTCCGTCCACTTATTCACAGACTTCTGCTCTTCTCCCCATGTACTGCATATGAATTATTTTCTCCATTTCATGGCTTTCCATGAATACCCATAAAACTTATTTGTTGAAAAATAGATTATAATTCTCCTAGGATAGATTTTTAAAAAAAATTTCAGCTTTACTGAGGTATAATTGACAAAAGTGTAAAATATTTAAAGTGTACCATTGTGGTGATGTGATATACATATACATTGTAAAAAAGATTCTCCCCATCTGGTTAATTAATCCATCAATTCACATATTTATTCTTCTTTTTTTTTTTTTTTTCTGATGAGAACATTTAAGATTCGCTCTTTTAGCAATTATACAACACACTAGAGGCCCGGTGCACAAATTTGTGCACCAGTGGGGTCCCTCGCCCTGGCCTGCGGGATTGGGCCAAAACTGGCTCTCCAACATCCCCTGAGGGGCCCCGGATTGAGAGAGGGCACAGGCCAGGCCGAGGGACCCCACCAGTGCACAATTGGGGCCAGGGAGGGATGCAGGAGATTGGCCAGCTGGGGAGGGACCATGGGAGAGCTCCAGGGCATGTCCAGCCCATCTCGCTCAGTCCTGATCAGCTGGACCCCAGCAGCAAGCTAACCTACCGGTTGGAGTGTCTGTCCCCTAGTGGTCAGTGCACGTCATAGTGACTGGTCGACCAGTCAACTGTCTGCCCCCTGGTGGTCAGTGCACATCATAGCGAGTGGTTGAGTGGCCTTAGCATATCATTAGCATATTATGCTTTGATTAGTTGAACGGATGACCAGACGACTGGACACTTAGCATATTAGGCTTTTATTATATAGGATAGTTTATCAACTATCATCACCATATTTTACATTAGATCATCAGACATTATTTTTTATTGCTGAATGTTTGTTCTTAGAGTAGAATCTATATTTTATGCCTAACCCCCATAGCCCTGGGCCCGATGATTTGTACATGACAGTCAATCAATGCTTGGTGAATGAATGAATGCATACATAAAGGAATGAGTGAATATAGCTAACCAAATTTCATATTTCTGTTATCCCAAGATTAAAGAGAAAGTTCTTCAGTGATTGACTTTATCTTCTACTCTTCTTTACATCAGGTTAACTTCTATTTCAAACAGTTGTCCAGATGCCATACCACTTCCTTTGAAGAAAAGTCAAAGTGGGGATTTCAATTTGTTTGCTCTACAAATAATTTCTTTTTCAAGTTTAAGCCTTCAAATTGGGAAGGAGCTCTTTAATCTCCTTTGATGTGAGGGTGAGAATGGGGATATGAGAAAAGAGAAAAAAGTGTGGGAAATACTCCCTGAATAAATAAAACGGGAGGAGGATCTAATACCTTTAAAAAACCAGCCAAGTATATATAACTACTTTTGCCTCTTGAAGAGAAAAAGCAAAACAAATCTGACTTAAATGGATGAAAGCTCTGGCAATAAAAAGCAATCCAGGTAATCTGAAAATACATATACCCAATGAATTGTTTCTAAGAAAGAAAACCATTAAAATTAGAATCACATTTCACCACGTGTTCAACTTCATAAAGATATTCTTCATGTGGAATGCCACTCACTGGTCTCTTTAAGATAAAGTCAATCAAAACAATAAGTCCGTCCAAGTCCAGAGGACTGCACCACCGACTGAACAAAATAAATCTTGTAGAATACTATACAAGGAGCTGGCACATATTCTGTCAATGATGATGCTGCCTGCTGATAATGAGCTCACTGATGATTGTCAGCTGAGATCTGATGTCAGTGCTGCCCCTGCTTATCACACACTAGACAAAGAATATAACCTTTCTACCCTAAGTCTGTCATCTGCAAATGTTGACAATAAATGAGTGTTCATGTGAATTCATCAGTTAATGTTTTCAAGAACTAGAGCAATGAGCACCACTTCAGCTATTAGTGAGTCACAATAATGACTTCATGCCATTCCAGACATCTCATCAACGCTGAATGAAGTGCAACTAGGTAAATCAATATAATAGTCAAATGAGATTCTAAAATAGTGATCACCCTCCTTGTGCCATGAAAGCAAAGTAAAGAAGACAGTTAAGGAGCTATGGTGATATATAATTGAGAGGCACAGGTTATTTGAAGAGAGAGCTTCCATTGGTGAAAACTTCAACAAAATTTATGGAGTGCCTATTATGCAGTAAACATCCTGAAGTTGACAGAAACAAGATTTTCTCATCAAGGTTTGTAGAACCTAGGTTAGCCATAGCTAGCAAAGGCAGTTATTCTTATGGAAGATATATTTAATTTTTTAAAAAGTAAATTTAAGTCATTCTGCAACTTTAGCCTGATTCCATGGGTAATTTGCAATAATTCGGCAACTATGCTGGATGTCAGATGAGATAAATAAAATTATTAACATCTCATGAAATATAGTTAAGATGATCTAGCTGATTCTCCAGATAAATAATTATACTATTTGGCTTAACATTATCAACACCTAGTACGTATTAGGTCTATGTATATGGGGGAATAAAGGTACAGTGGCAGCGCCAATGCTAAACAGTTGTCACAGGAAAAAGGATACTACTGGCCAGAAGAAGAAAAAGAATTCCCATTCTTACCCCTGGCAAAAACAATCATATTCTCTTTTGAGGGAGGCTTACTCAAGCTTCCAGGATACAGCACTTTTCTATTTTTTTATAGATATGCTTTGAGGGGAGATTCTTATGCATACAAATATACCATACTATTGTATATACATTCATTCTAAGTCACTTATTTGCCTTCCCAGATATTTTGTTGAGTGAGGTCAAATAGATGAAATAATAGGCACTATCCCAGGTGCTTTTAAAAGCCAAAAAGCTTTTACTTAATCACCAAAGACTGTATAAAATCATATACCTACGTACATTGGAATCACTAAAGATTTCTGATTCTTCACATTCACAGCAAAGTAATGCTGCTGATTCACTGTCTTCCAAATGAGAGCTCTGTAATACAAATAAGACTATTTCAGAGATCCAGACGAATGGGGCAACAAGCATGATGGAAAAAGCCAGCAGAAATCACTGATTCAGGGTTAGCTCATAGGTGAGAAGCTCAATTCTGATTAGCAATCACTATTTTGGAAAGAAAAAGCCAACAGGTGATTGTTTAGGTGATTGAAAAGTTGATTATGTTTGATTAGCTGGCTGAAGCATTTCTGTGGTTTCCAATTTATAGGCAATGGGATGTTCTTCTGTAAAGATGGTGCTACTAACTCTTCGTAGTATGTACTCTGGACTCTTCTCAGAATGGTAGATTGTGTTCATTTATCCTCATATTCAAAGGTACATATTTGATAAGACTACTTAGAGATAGGCTTTAAAATATAACATAGTACATGATCTAACCACTAGCTTCGTTAGCCCTCTGTTAGCAAGTGTTTATAAGATGAGCCAAAAGACATGCCCTATTCAAGTCTCTCTGACAGATTCCAAAAAAACTATTTAAAACTTTTCTTCCACTCTCCAATCTCTTTTTCAAAATCTATCTGTTAGAGTGATAAGGAAAGCAGAACAATACAGTGAAACAATTAGCTGGTAACACAAGAGTATTTTCCCCTTATGACTAACAATACCACACACACACACACACACACAAAAAAAAAAAAAAAGAAAGAAAGAAAGAAGGAAGGAAGGAAGGAAGGAAGGAAGGAAGGAAGGAAGGAAGGAAGGAAGGAAGGAAGAAAAAAAGCTCCAACTGTGACCCAATAAGTTCTATTCAAATGCTTGCTGTTTAGGAAACAGCTGCTAGAAACCCAGCTATCCCTACATGGAGATATATATGCTTATGTCATCAAAATTTCTCACTACCACATGATCTAGTAATCCCACTTCTGGGTATAAATCCAAAAGCATTGAAATCAGGATCTCAAAGAAATATCTGCCCTCCCATATTCATTGCAGCATTTTTCACAAATGCCAAGATATGGAAACAACCCAAATGCCTATTGACAGACAAATGGATAAAAAAAAATGTGGTATCTGCATACCATGAAATATTATTCAGCCTAAAAAAAAAAAAGAAGAAGAAGGAAATTCTTCCATATATGAGAACATGGATGATCCTGGAGGAAATTATACTAAGTAAAATTATTAAGCCAGCCACAGGACAAATACTGCATGATTCTATTCTTTAAGGTATTCAAAATAGTCAAACTCATAGTAGCAGACTAGAATGGTGGTTGCAGGGGTTGAGGGAGAGGAGGAAATGGGGGTTGTTGTTTAATGGGAATAAAGTTTCAGTTATGCAAAACGAGTAAGTTCTAGAGATCTGTTGTACAGCTTAGTCCCTACAATACTCTATTGTACATGAAAAATTTTTGTTAAGAAGATAGATCTCATGTTAAATATTCTTACCACAAATCAAACAAAAACAAACCCTAAAGGGTACAAGGAAACTTTTGGAGGTGATAAATATGTTGTTACCTTCATTATAGTGATGGCTTCACAGGTGTATGCATATGTCCAAATTTATCAAATTAAATACATTAACCATGTGCAGTTTTTTTGTATATCATTTATATCTCAATAAGCTGTTAAACAAAAACTCACTCCCTGTGGCTGAAACTGAATCATCTATAACTACTCTATGGCTATGCTAGTTGACTCCTACTTTGATTTTTCAAAGCTGGGGCTGTTTCAACCTGCAAAACACCTGTAGATGTTCAGAGTTTGAGAGTGCAAATAAACTTGAATGAAAGAAAGTAAAGCTCAGAATTACTATTTCTGGGAATTGCCTTCTATTGGTTTATTTCCTTCTTACTTTTTTCCGACTGCTATCCTTTGCCTATCTTTGTTTTTTCTTCTTACAACCACATCTCATCTTTCATTATCCCTCCCCTCCTCCTCATTTAGAAAAAAACAAAACAAAACACAAGCATTTAAAATCACTTTCTAAATCCTGCAAACGCATTGTCTCTTTATTCCTTACTCCCTTGCATTTTGGAGGGGAAAAATTTTACACTCATTTGTCTTTTTACTTTTAGTCAGTCTAAAAAATACTTGAAGACTTCTAAAAGTCACATTATAAAAGCTAACGGCTCAATAAATAATAAAATATTCGAAGGAATTATAAGGTAGAAATCAAAGCTGCTTTCAATTCTCCCAAATTCTTATATTACAAAAGATGATAACAGATAATACTAAGCAAATCAAAAGTGAAATGTCACTGCCACAGCATATACAAACTGAAAAGAGAGAAAAATACAAGGTAATTAACCCAAATTACTCTAGCTAAGATTTTAAAGTTATAAACATTTCATGTTTACACTAGCTTTTTGAAAATGATCTTTCAAGAAAGAGGTCCTGTAATGACACTTGCATTCTTCCAGTTATTTTAAGACTTTACTGCATACTTATTAATTGAAATTCAATTAATTAATATACAAGATATCAAGTTAAGTGTGCTGGTTGCATTAAATATAATTGCTCCTCTGGCCACCATCTGCCATTTGTTGGTTTTACCTACACTAGTTGCTGTATTCTTTCTGATCCACGCTGTTTAAGAGTTACAGCTGGTCTCACTTCACTGGATCATTTGATGTTAATGTTCAGAGGACTCTAGAAATTTTTTAAAAATTTAAAAATAAAAAATAAATGATCAAAATAATTGCTTCAGGGAACAAGTATTTACTTGCAACTAGTATTTCATTCTAAATTAAATTCTAAACATCCTAATGGAAGACAAATGATATTTCATCCTAATGAAAGACAAATGATCTAAACATCCTAATGAAAGACAAATGATCTTTCCTATGCCTTCTGAGGTCCTGGGTAATTCCAATTCCTGAATTGTTCCTGGGTTCTGCAGAATAAACTGTCTTGCTTATGACTATAATGGGCTTATTCCAAGAATTAATATTTAGGAATTATATTATTAATATAATTTAGCATATTATTAAGTCAGCATATTCTTGAGAAAAATGATAAGATTATCTAAATAGATGCTAAAAGGTATTTGATATGTCAAAATTTATGACAAAGATTTTACCTAGACAGGAATCAGGAAGATCTGTGGGAGGAGCTCTCAAACCCTATGTCCTCAGGAAACCCTACAGAAAGAACTCTGTGTTTACAACAGAGCTCTATGGCTGTAACAGCCCCTCTCCTTAACTTCCCTTTCCCCTTTGTAAAGGGTTTTCCCCACTTCTTGTGGAGTGTGTGCACAGGACTTGCCATGTCTGCACCTACAGGAATGCAATCCTTTCTTTTACACCTGAAAAAAACCCCTTTTGGTGAAGGAACACCGACTTGACTTTGTTTTATGGTCAACAGATAAAAATTAACAGTCAATTTTTGGTTTCAAACATTTTTAGTAAGCTAAGAATATATACAGTGCTTCTCAGGTTGGTGGACCCTTACCTCAACATTGAAATTCATATTGTGGAAACTCCTCCAATGTTTGTTCTAGCATGATGATGGTGATCATACCCAGTTTGCAGTATAGATATCAATTTCCTTTTCTTTCTCTCCCTTCTTTCCTACCCTCCCTCCCTTTCTTTTATCATGTCCCTTCAGCCACTGCAGTAGAAATTTTGAAGAGAATTAAGTTAAACTCATATTCTTGTATTGGAAGTACCAAGTCCAAATTTTAACTAAACTAAATTGAGTTCATATTCTGGCCCTGCCACTTACTAGCCATGTGATTTTGAACTTATTACCTAATCTCTCTAAGCTCAATTTCCTCATCTATGAAAATGGGCACAACAATAACTTCTATCCAATAGAGTCGTTGGGAAGACTGTATGAATGATAATATAAGAAAAGCCCTTAGTTCCCGTGATTCTTTGTAGGTGCCAATAAAAAAAGAAAGAAAGAAAGAAAGAAAGAAAGAAAGAAAGAAAGAAAGAAAGAAAGAAAGAAAGAAAGAAAGAAAGAAAGAAAGAAAGAAAGAAAGAAAGAAAGAAAGAAAGAAAGAAAGAAAGAAAGAAAGAAAGAAAGAAAGAAAGAAGAAAGAAAGAAAGAAAGAAAGAAAGAAAAAAAAAAGAAAGAAAGAAAGGAAGAAAGAAAGGAAGGAAGGAAGAAAGAAAGGAAGGAAGAAAGGAAGGAAGGAAGAAAGGAAGGAAGAAAGAAAGAAAAAAGAAAAGGACTTAGCATGACTTAACTACTGATGTTGCTACTTCTACTGTTGTTCCTAACAACAACAATAAATATTATTATAGTAATAATAATCTCCTTCCTACATGCAAAAGAATTACACACTTGGATTACATTCTCTTTCAAAGAAATGTTTGCCATCTAGGAAAATTTTGCTTCTATAAAATTATAAGTTTTTCACTTCCAAATAAAGACAAATTTGTATTTCCTATATAACCCTGGAGTATTGAGCTCACAGGGACTCATTCATTTGCATTTATTGTACCCTCACTATGTACTAAGCACTTTTCTGGGTGCTGAATTAGTTACAGTAAAATACCAAACCAAAGGGAAAGGTAACTAAACAGATTCCAAAAATAGTGTTTTGTTTTTGCTTTTTATGGATATCCAAAACCCACAAATATAAGGATATGGTTCTGTGGCCAAGTACTAGTATACCCCTTTGGCCAAGTATTGTTTGGAGAAAAATATAGGCTAATGTTGTTGGTAAGAAAAACACATCCATGTATAACAAGAAGTTCCTAGAACAGCTTCTAAACAAGAATTACAGTAATAAAACATTGCAATCTTTATATGGAATATATGGTGCAAGGACTCATGTACTAAGAAGGATGTTTTGAAAAGTGTTAAAATCTAACTTGTGCAGTTACCTAACAACTTGCAAGCAGAAGTCTTAAGAAATAATCCCACAAGAGTCAAAACCTGTTGTAACTGTTAAGTCTCTCTTATTATATTCTTGTTTTAGGTTATGTGTTTTTAAGAAACAGAAAACACTGAGTGTTGCATTTCTTTTGTCTTTCCTTTTTCCTCCTTCTTTTCTGTCTACAACCTTTTTTGGGAAGTTCTAACTAAGTGAGTACCTTGTAGTTGTTCTGAAAGAAACAAGCGATTTTGAAAATGTACTGACAGACCTCAAACAATAAATGCATGTGTACCCTAAAGCCTGATCACCACTTTGGGACTAAGATCTTTTAACCCTTTAAAGGCAAAGACAAGAAGTAGGTCTTATTTATTCTGACACTTAAGTGTAACTGGATTGACAAAGTAATTTCATAGCCTAAGGATGACCTACCTGAGAAAAATCTCTCTGCAGTCCCTAACTCCAAATGACACATTAAAAAAATATATATTTCTTTTTAAAACTATTACATCCCCATAACTTATAATTTTTATAACTCAAAGTTTAAACCTTTTGACTCCTTTCACCCAGACAACCATTAATCTGTCTCTGTGTCTATGAGGTTAGTAAAAAAACATTATTTCAATATGTAATATATGCACACGGTAAATAAGATTCAGAAGGTGTCAAAAAGTATTTAATTTTTCTTCCCAACCCTGTTCCCTACTTCCTAATTCTCTACAACCCCATTCCCAGAAGTAATCACTCTGTCAGTTTCTTGAATATCTTTTCAGAAATATTCTGTGTGCATAAAGCATTGCATATGTATACTAGTATATCCTTTCTCTAAAATATATAATGGAAGCACTTCACACTATACCTATTTTTCTGTCATTGCCTTTTAACAATATCTTTAACTATTTAAAAAATTTTAAACTGTGGTAAAATAACATAACATAAAATGTACCATCTTTATCATTTTCAAGTGTAGTGTTTATTAGTGTTATATTCACATTGTTGTTCAACCAATCTCCAGAACTTTTTCATTTTGCAAAACTAAAAATATAAAACCCATTAAAAACAAAAAAACAAAAAATCTCCTTGTTTCCTTCTCCCACAGTCCTGGACAACCATTATTCTACTTTATGTTTCTATGAGTTTGATTACTCTAGGTACCTCATAAGTGGAATCACATAGTATTTCTATTTTTGTGATTGGCTTTTTTCACTTTGCATAATGTCCTCAAGGTTCACCCCTGTTGTAGCATGTGTCAAAATTTCCTTCCCTTTTAATACTGAATGTATATACTATTTACCACTGTATGTATATACTAGTATTATATTTTGTTCATCTATTTACCAGTCAGTGGATATTTATTTCACTATTTTTGATTAGGTAGGTCATCCTTAGGCTATGAAACTGCATAATATTCTTTATAGAAGTTCCACAATTCAGTTAATCAGTCCTTCATTAAGTTACTTATAATTGTATTTGTTTTATAATTGGCTGTATAACTAATTACCACAAACTTGATGGCTTAAACAACACAAATTTATTATAGTTCTGAAGTCAGGAGTCCTAATATCAAAGTGGTGGCAGACCCATGTTTCTTCTGGAAGCTTCAGGGGAGTATTATGGGCTGAAATATGTCCCTCCAGCCAAAATTTTATGTTGAAGTTCTAATTCCTAGTACTACATAATGTGGCTATACCTGGAGATACAGTATTTAAAGAGGTCGTTAGGTTAAAATGAGGTTATTAGGGTGGGCCCTAATCCAATATGACTGGTGCCCTTATAAGAGGAAGAGATCAAGACACACACATGCAGAGGAAAGACAATGTAAAGACAGAGGGAGAAGACAGACATGTACAAGTCAAGGAGAGAGGCCTGAGAAAAAAAATCAACCCTTCGAACACCTTGTCCTCTGACTTCTAGCCTCCAGAATATAAGAAAATAAATTTCTGTGATTTAAGCCCCAGTCTATGGTACTTGTTATGGCAACCCTAACAAACTAATACAGGAAGAATAATTTCCTTGCCTTTTCCAGAATGTAGAGGCTACCTGTGTTCTTGGCTTGTGGCTCCCTTCCTCCATCTTTAAAGTCAGCAAAAATGGGTTGAGTCTCTCTCATCTCATACCAACCTCCTCGCTGTCTCCCTCTTCCACTTTTAAAGGTACTTGTGATTACACTGGCCCTACTGGGATAATACAGGATAATCTTCCTATTTTAAAGTCATCTGATTAGCTACCTTAATTCCATCTGCAACTTTAATCTCCCCTCACCCTTTACATAATGTAACAATATATTCACAGGTTCGTAGGGAACTAAGATAAGGTCTCATTTGGGGGACCATTATTCTGCCTACCACAGAATCTTCTTTTCTGCAACTTTTACTGAGGAAAACGATTGTTTTTTAGAACCCAATATTCACACCAGCCGAGTGGGAAGCTCAAAATTAATACTAAAACAATACTATACCCATGTACTTGCACATAAAGAGGTTCCTAAAAACTTAGTAGTAGCAGCAGAATGTTTGAAATTGCTTTTTCTGGAGAGACTGAGGAATTGGATTGGATCCAACTACAGTATTTCACACAGGCCTCTTTGTAATCAATGGCACAGATATGTAAGATCATTGGCTAGTATTAAGAATATAATCTATGGCACTGAAGGACAGCAATAATTAGACTGAGTCAACTTGAAAGTTTAAAGCAAAACGAATTGGTGGTCCCTTCTTCTAGGCATCCACAGTTCCTTGCACATATTTTCTAACCCTTACCTCACTTTGTTGTAATTATGTCTATATATATTGTTTCTCTCCCTCTAGAATGTGAGTTTTTCAACTGTATCTCTGGGGCCTGGCACACAGAACACATCCAACAAATGTTCAATAAGTAAGTGACTTAGCATTAGTTGTTTCAATTCTTCCTCGTTGCCAATAACAATAACGCATATTGAAGATAAGTTATTATCTTTGTGTATAGGTATGGTTAAGAGACCAACAGTCTTCATTATCCTAAACACATGGTGTTTGTCCTTTAATTAGTCATAGTAGCAACAGATCCTGAAGAGCCAATTGTTACATGAGACACTGCCTTCCTTGGGCCCCAGTCAACGTGGAGGCTACATGCCAAAAGAGCATCTTTATTTCTTAGATCTACTTAGCAAGTTGGCTTGTCAGTGGCTGAGGCAGTGTAGGTATTCATGCCACAGTACTCCTTAACTCTGACGTGCAATTATCCCATTTCATTTGCTAAAGTATTGCTGCTCTCCACTCTTTGCATGTAACACACAGCTCTTTTTTTTTTTTTTTTTTTTTTTTAAATATTTTTATTAATTTCAGAGAAGAAGGGAGAGAGAGATAGAAACATCAATGATGAGAGAGAATCATTGATTGGCTGTCTCCTGCACGCCCCCTATTGGGGATTAAGCCAAAAAGTCAGGCATGTGCCCTTGATCGGAATCGAACCTGGGACCCTTCAGTCCGCAGGCTGACGCCCTATCCACTAGGCCAGTGGTCGGCAAACTCATTAGTCAACAGAGCCAAATATCAACAGTACAACAATTGAAATTTATTTTGAGAGCCAAATTTTTTAAACTTAAACTTCTTCTAGCGCCACTTCTTCAAAATAGACTCGCCCAGGCTGTGGTATTTTGTGGAAGAGCCACACTCAAGGGGCCAAAGAGCTGCATGTGGCTCACGAGCCGCAGTTTGCTGACCACTGTACTAGGCCAAACCAGCTAGGGTTTTTTTTTTTTTTTTTTTTTTAAATTTCTTTATTGATTAAGGTGTCACATATTTGTCCTCATCCCCCCATTCCCATCCCACACCCCTTCCCACGGATGCCCCAACCCCCTGTTGAACTTAACCATTGGTTAGGCTCATATGCATGCACACAAGTCCCTTGTTTGATCTCTCCTCCCTCCCCCCACCCTCCCCTATCTTCCCTCTGAGGCCCGATAGTCCGATCGATGCCTCCCTGTTTCTGGTTCTGTTCTTGTTCATCAGTCTATGTTGTTCATCATTTCCCCTAGATGAGCAAGATCATGTGTCACTAGAGATATACTTATAAGAACTGAATGTGAGACGAGCAATAATAGTTATGCTGACAGGCAAATGAATCAGTCTGTAGTGAGTTTCTTTCTGGACCAACAGTTCTTTTGAGACCCCATATCAATGTCCACCAGTTCCTTATGTGTACATGTCAGTACTGACCCCTCAGCTCTGGATGGTGGACAAATGGTGGTAATGCATGACCGACACCCTCTGTTTTGGTCTTGGCCGGACCCAGGGGCATGGCTTCACCCGGACTCAGGGGCACGTGGCCTCACCCGGGCCCAGGGGGCGCATGGCCTCACCTGGACCCGGGTGCGTGTGGCCTCACCCGGACCCAGGACCCAGCCTCACCCGGATCCAGGGGCACACGGCCTCACCCGGACCTGGGATGATCCAGCTTCACCCGGACCCAGGGGTGCGTGGCCTCTCCCGGACCCAGGGGCACGTGACCTCACCCAGACCCAGGGGGCGTGTGGCCTCACCTAGACCCAGGTGCGCGCGGCCTCACCCGGACCCGGGACCCACCTCGCCTGGATCCAGGGGCACACGGCCTCACCCGGACCCGGGATGCTCCAGCTTCACCCGGACCCAGGGGCGCATGGCCTCACCCAGACCCAGTGGCGCGCGGCTTCACCCGGACCCAGGGGAGCGCGGCCTCTCCCAGACCCAGGGGCGCGTGGCCTCGCCCGGACCCAGGGGCGTGTGGCCTCACCCGGACCCAGGGGCGCGTGGCCTCACCCGGACCCAGGGCCGAACACACAGCTCTTTTTATGGTATCACAGGTTTGTTTCTCTATTCATTACTCCCTTCAGAAATAACATAATCTCTCAATCTAAATCATTTTAAAAAATTAAATTGATTGGGTTTACATTGGTTAATAACATTATATAAGTTTCAGGTATACAAGTCCATAATACATCATCTGTATATTACATTATGAGCTCACCACCCAAAGTTTAGTCTTCTTCCAATACCATATATTTGACCCCCTTCATCCTCCCCTCCACCTCCTTCCCCTCTGGTAACCACCATACTGTTCTCTGTGTCTATGAGTTTGTTTGTTCATTTGTTGCTTTCTGTTTTATATTTCATATAAGAGTGAAATAATATGATTCTTGTCCTTTTCCATCTGACTTATTTCAGTTAGCATGATATTCTCAAGATCCATCCATGTTGTCACAAATGGCAATATTTCATCATTTTTATGGTTGAGTATTATTCTACTATATGGCTACTATCAATAAGACAAAAAATAACAAGTCTAGGTTATTGAGAGGGTATGGAGAAAAGAAAACCCTATACACTGCTGGTGGAAATGTAAGTTGGTGCAGCCTCTATGGAAAACATTACAGACATTCCCCCCCAAAATTAGGAGTTGAGCTAACATATAACCCAGTAATTCTTTTTCAAACTTCCAAAATTTGAAAACACTTACTCATAAAGATATATATATACCTCTATGTTCACTACAGCATTATTCACAATAGCCAAGATATGAAAATAACCTAAGTGTCCTTTTAAATATAAATCTTATCCATCCTTGAAAGCACCAATCAAATCCCAGAATTTCAGAAAGCTTCAAAATGATAACTTCAGTCTCACCAATTTTCTTCTCCTTGAGCCTTCAGGGTAGGGGTTGGCAAACGACAGCCTGTTTTTATATGGCTAGTAAGCTAAAAATGGTTTTCACTTTCAAAAAATGTTTTTATTGATTTTAGAGAAAGAGGAAGAGAGAGGGAGAGAGAGAAACATAGATGAGAGAAAGAAACATCAACTGGGTCCCTTCTGCACGCCCCCTACCAGGGATTGAGCCTGCAACCCAGGCATGTGTCCTGACCTGGAATCAACCTGCAACCTTTCAGTGCATGGGACAATGTTCACACTGACCAGGGCGGTTTTCACATTTTTTAAAGGGTTGTTAGAAGAAAAAACAAAAAAGACAAAGAATATGCAACAGAGTCCATTTGTGGCCTCAACACCTAAAATATTTATTGTCAGGCTTTAACAGAAAAAGTTTGCTGATCCCTGGCCTAGATAGTTTATACAGATTAATGATAAATTGCTTAGAACTATCTCTAATTTTTGTATAGATTATAGTCTATCTCCCTATAGTAGATTCTCTGTTGTTTATCAACAGTCATTTCTCACCTCTCTCACCTACCAGTTCTACCAATGAAGCTGAAAATGTCATATACCTGTCTTTTCAGCCTCCGTGAAGGCCAATGAAGTTATATATCCTAATCCTGGTCAAAAAAACTAGAGGGCAAGTATACCAGGGGCTAGTGGGAAATATTTTCCACCTTGATAAAGGAGAATTGAGAAAAACTGCTCTATCTCTAGCTTTGGATGCAGTGGTGCAAAGAGCTGTCTACAGCTGTGACAGCCATTTTGTAACCTTGAAAGGAGAGGCCCAAGGATACAAGACAACATGCTAAGGATGACAATGCAGAAAAGATGAAAGAATCCAGAACTATTGAGGCACAGCCTTTCCTCTGGGCTTCTTACGTTAGAAATGTCACAGTTTACCCTACCTTCCCCCCGCCACGCTTTTTTAGTTCACCCTACTTCTAATATGGTATTTTGGTACTTTCAATGGAAAGACTTCTAACTCCTTAAGCAGATTTTATGTACACGGAGAGCAGGGCTGCAAATGATAAGATCTGATTAATTTTTGAGTAATGACTCTGGATAAGACTTGTCACCCACTGAGTCTGGAAAGATTCCTGAGTGTACAAAAGCAACTGAGGAGGTCAGCTTTTATGAAAATAACAGATGGACAGTTACCATAATCAGAGCATTTAACATTTGTTACCTTATTAATTAAAAAAAAAACACAACTCAGTGAAGTTACACACTCCGAAATTATTCATTAAATGTGACAGAGCAAGAATTTTAACTCAAGTCTCTTAGATAACAACATTCACACTCTTCCACTATACCTATCCCTCCTCTTCTAAGTTTTTAATTGTAGATAACAGAGAGAAGGTTTAGAGGGTTTCCCTGCCCCATTTTATTGAGGTATAATTGACATATTTGTATTTGTTTAAGGTATACAACGTAATGACTTAATATATGAATATTTTGTGGATTTAGAGGTTCTGCTTTTAATTCTTTGAATGTTCACTTATGATAGTATCAGGTCCTCTACAAAAGCTACATTACTTGTAATAGCAAATTCACAACCTCACACAGAGATAATTTGAATATATATATATATATCTATTTTTAAAAGTCCACCAAACCCTGTCATCTCCTTGAAGTTTCTTTTCTCCCCCCTTCTCTTTTTCTGATATAAACATCTGTCCTTGAAGGGCATATTTCTGAAATAGGAGAAAAATCCCTAAGCAGTGATTCTCAAGTGTGGGATTCTTCAGATTCTTCAGATCACCAGCAGCATCACCTGGAAATATGTCACAAATGCAAATTCTTTTTTAAAAAATATATATTTTATTGATTTTTTACAGAGAGGAAGGGAGAGGGATAGAGAGTTAGAAACATCGATGAGAGAGAGAATCGATCAGCTGCCTCCTGCACACCTCCCACTGGGGATGTGCCCGCAACCAAGGTACATGCCCTTGACCAGAATCGAACCTGGGACCCTTCAGTCCGCAGGCCGATGCTCTATCCACTGACCCAAACCGGTTTCGGCCACAAATGCAAATTCTTAGGCTCTACCTTTGTATCTCCCATATCAGAAAATCTGGGGATAGGGCCTAGAAATGTGCCTCTAACAAGCCCTCAGGGGATTCTGATAGATATTTAAGTTTGAGAGCTACTAGTCTAAAGTATTTGCATCTGTAGATAGCACTTAAATCATTGCTTTAGAACCAAAATGATGGAATCATATCATTCTAAAACTAGTTCTTTTTAAAAATATATATTTTTATTGATTTTTAGAGAGAGAGGAAGGGAGGGGGATAGGGAGATAGAAACATCGAGAGAGAGGAAGTCATCGATTGGCTGCCTCCTGCACAGCACCCACCGGGGATCGAGCCCACAACCCAGGCATGTGCCTTGACTGGGAATTGAACCGGCAACCTCTTTGTTCCTGGGTTGATGCTCAACCATTCCTGAGCCACACCAGCCAGGCTAACACTAGTTCTTGATAGCAAAACTAACAATAGGAAATTGGTACATTGTCAGTGAGATGTACTAGTAAACGTGGTCATCTATATGCACAGGCTATTCAATATACATAAAGGGACATCTATGTATTTAATAAATGCTTATACAGGAGTCTAAAAAGTAATCATCCACAGAAGAACAAACTGATAAACAAGTAATGAACAAGTTTATACAGTAAACACAGGGAAAGGCAAAGAAGCCGATGGTGGATGGTCAGCCCTCACTGAAAGCCCACAAAAAGAATAAGAATAAAATAGCAGCAACTCAGAACTTCTAGATCTGGAATCTCAAGATACAAAAGAAATCTTTGGATTTATGTCTCTAGCTGTTAATTAAGTGGCTCAAAGTTGATATACAATCCATAAAGAAACTAGTTTGTCTCAATTTAGGCAAACCAAATACTCATATTATTTTCCATTTTTTGGCTAGGCCTCTGCTATTAACGAATTAGCTGCTTACCTTTCCTCCTGTTCTGTGTAGGAGTTTTTTTAAAAAAAATCAGTTCTGTCAACTTCATGAATGACAGCAGGTTAGCCAAACAAGAAAGTGCAGAAAGCTTAATTCCATGTATTTTGAAAGCATACAATTCTTGTTGACCCCATTTATTTGGTAAGTCATCCTACATATTACCTTCATGGTTTTTAAAACCTTAGAATTCTAATTATTTCCCTGCTCAGACCAATGTATGAGAGCTATATGTGGTTTAAACACAACCATCAATTATCCCCAACCCCTGCCACAGAAACACCTTTGAAAATTTTTCGTGTAGCTAGATTTGGAACCTAGGCTATGAAAGTGAATTGGGAAGGAAAAAAGTGAATTGGGTTTTTCAGATGCTAATGTGTATACCATGTAATATGACCACTGTATGCTTCTGTACAGTGTGCAGAGAGATGAGGCTCTGTTAATCCTTTGGGGAATGCATGTTTGAAGAGCAAAAAGAAGGCTATTTTAGAGAAAGTAGGGGAATTCAGAAAACAAGAGGAATTTGAAGACAAGAAGACACTGAGCAAGAAAGAGAAAAGCCTGTCTTGGACAACTGTCTGGGGATGTGTGCCAGGAAAGAGAGACAAGTGCATAAGATTGCTGTAACTGAGATAGAATCCTGAGACGTTACCAAGTCAGGTTTCAGATGATTGTGAAAAGAACAGTTTTTACTTAGAACCAAGGATTAGTCCTATTTCCCAGCATAGAAAGAGCTCAATTCCTTCTTCAATATATTAAGAACTGAAAGATTTACCTCTAGTATGAGAGGAGGAATCTAGGTTAACAAGGAAGGCAAGCGATACTTAAAATTAGAGACTAACATAGCATTCTGACCACAAGATCTCACAATGCAGAAAGATCATTTTTGTATTTTAATTATTAACTGGACTATGATGAAAGAAGCTGCCCAGAAGGAACTAAAAGGTTGTAAACCTCAGGTATAATCTTTCAAAGAAATTCACTCCCTATTCTCTGAAGAAACAGTTACATCAATCATTAAAACTACCTGAGGAAACAGCACCTGAATATCTCTCTAGAGCTCTCCTTCCCTGATCCACTCTCAGCATGTGCTAAAAATTTCAATCAGTTTTGGGTGTGATAGAGGTAGGGCCTTCCCTCAGGGTCCTTGAATTCATAAAACTGTTGAAAGTGAGAGAAGCCCTGTTACAAAATCAGCCCTTCTCTGCCTTTGTCTCCCTAATCACACACATTTCAGGGACGGATACCATAGTGAGACAGCCAAACTCCTTGGGGGAAACCCTCGTGCAGATAGGAGACAAAGTGATCACATAAAATTCAGTTTCCACTAAAGCATTCTAAGAAGGGTCCCTAACAAATATTAGTCATGAGCCTGTGGAGTCCTTCCCACTCCTCTCAAGGGAAAGAAACAGACAGACTTTTCAGCTCCTCTCATCTAGTATCAGAGAAAATAATCTAGAAAAGTGGGACTTTATGGAGGGCTAATAGAAGTCAAAGCTGACTATACATTGAGCAATGTAAGGAAATGAGCAAAAGGATGAGAGTGAAAGTGTCTGAAGAGATTCCAGACATAAAATAGCAATGCCCCAGAGCCAGAGAACAGAGGAGCAAGAGTCTAAAGAGAAGAACTGATCAAAGAAAGGGGGCGTTTCTCTAAGTTTAGTATCCATTTTAGGAAAAAGATTTTGGAGATGGATTCATAAATTGCTTCAAGGGTCAGAGATTCCAAGGAGATGGTCAATACCAAGGGGGCTCTTACGTCTTAAACCACAATTGGAAAGTATCATAAAAACCATTGTGGTGAGAAACTCCCAAAAGCTAAGAAGTAGTGTAGTGGTTCTGGTGACAAAGAAATGCCTCCTACAACCAAGAAAATGTTGGATGCCCCAAATCCAAGCCAACCATGCCTTAAAGATGAGCTTGCTGTGAGTCAAATTTGAGGTCAGGCTCCAGGGCCAGCCACAAGTGTGTCTCCTTGCACTGCTCCTTGACTCAGGTTGGCTTCTAAGGTCTCATAGTCACATCTCCAGAGTTTTTCCACTAGAGCCATGGCAGCTTTCCAGGGACTGTGGGTCCTGTGGAGGCCAACGGGAAACACCTTGGGTCCCTAAGCTTCAGGCCAGAGGAAAGAGCCAGAACAAGGATTTAGCCCCAACTGACAAGAGCAAAGATACTAGACCAGAGATCCGAAAGAGGAGAGTGACAAGGAGGGATGCAGGATCAGGGAACTCAGAAGGGAAGATCACCCTGCCCAGGCCAAGGGCTTCGCAGAGACCCTTGTGAACAATACCCTCTGATTACTGTCACAGAAAGAAGTTCCTCTGAATAGCAACTTATAGAAAAGAATGAGTAGCCTCTGACAGTGGCTGTTTCTTAAGAACAGAGACTTAGTGCATAAGGATCCCTTGCAGAAATCAAAGTCCAGATCAGCCTCTGCACAGAACTAGGCCCAGTAAAACCAGAGCTCTTTTCATGAGCAGCAGGGATACATACTAAGCATAAAAGTTATGATAGTGATTGTCCTGATTCTAGAGAAAATCCTGGAGTTGATGCATGGACTTCTTGCATGGGACATTACTCGGCACAAGGAAGAACTCCAGGACCAGGCAGCACCCTGGTAAAGCAAAGTGACAAATGCAATGTTGTATAGACATCGGTCAGGTTCTGAGAGCCAGAATTGTCTGAGCCTGATCAGGATTGCCAGAAACCAGGATATTCCAACAGAAAATCCCCTTCTAGGAAGATAATTTCTCTAAAAGAAAATGTTCATTCCATGAATAGAAAAATCTTAGTTCTGATGTTAACTTATCCTCTAAAAGGGAGGATCTCTGTTTTTCATAACCAAGGAAGTTATTTCCAAACATATTATTTTCTAACTGGGGAAATAACAACAACGAACCAGAGAAGCCTGTGACGTGGGAGTTATCCTAAACCCATTTTGCTATTTTCACTATCCCCACTATCTAGATCAGTGGTTCTCAACCTTTCTAATGCCGCGACCCTTTAATACAGTTCCTCATGTTGTGGTGACCCCCAACCATAAAATTATTTTCGTTGCTACTTCATAACTGTAATTTTGCTACTGTTATGAATCATAATGTAAATATCTGTGTTTTCCGATGGTCTTAAGCTCTACAGCAGCGGTTCTCAACCTGTGGGTCGCCTAAGACCATCGGAAAACACAGATATTTACATTACGATTCATAACAGTAGGAAAATTACAATTATGAAGTAGCAACGAAAATAATTTTATGGTTGGGGGTCACCACAACATGAGGAACTGTATTAAAGGGTCGCGGCATTAGAAAGGTTGAGAACCACTGATTTAGATGGAGAACAAATACTAGTATGAGAACAATATTGGTATTCTTGGTTGATAACTAAACCATGTGAATCTTAGAAAATAATTGTTTAAAATACCATAATTTACTCTCAACCATTGCCACAATAAAATAATTCTATTAGAAAGAAAACCAGCCCATCAGGCAATGCAGTGGAACCCTATACCCTCCAGAAACTTTAAATCTGGACCATATTTTCTCTAAATCCTCAGCTCAATGTTATTAGGTTATGTGGATTTGTCAAAGGAAGGTGGTTAGAAAGGTTCAAAGTGAAAATCACCCTACTAAAGTAGTTACACTCTCATTGGAAATTAAAAATAAAACCTTCACTACCAAAACCCAATTTTTAGGTCCAATTTGGGTAGGAATTAGACTACACAGTGTCACAGAATAAAGCTTCCTCTGATTAAAAGTCTCTAATTTCAAATTTGTGAAGCAATGTCCTTCCTTCTCTAATCCTCAAATAACTACAAACTGAGATGAGTGGATAAATCTCTCTTGTGGTTTGAAGCTCTGAGTTGTCTGCTTAAAGCATAAGAAACAGTTTCATATTTTGACAAAAAGGTCACTTGTGGTTAGGATTTATAAAACTCCCTTCTCCAAGGACTGTTCATAATTTACATCTAGCTAAGCAATACCCCCAGTTTCCTCAATTCCAAACAATCAAATGAAGATACTTTTTAATCTTCATAATAGTTTTTCAGGTTTTTGTGTATATTTTAACATTCATGTTTGAGAGACAAATTTTCTTAAATAGTTATTTCCTACGTACTCCTAAGTCTATAATGAGTCTGGTAATTTTGAGAACAAGAAAAGAAGCATTGTCATTTCCAGCACTATAGAATTTTACAATGGAAGTTATCACTTCCTTTCAAAATTTGAAAGTTGTGGTATGTTTGGGGGGAACATGTAGTTAGACTCTTCATCCTACTTGATCAGTGGGCAGATGGGAATTTCAAGAGATAGACAACGTATTCATGCTCTCCCAGCAAACCTTATTTATTTATTTAATATATGTTTATTGATTTCAGAGAGGAAGGGAGAGGGAAAGAGAGATATAGAAACATCATTGAAGAGAGAGAATCATCGATCGGCTGCCTCCTGCATGCCCCACACTGGGGATTGAGCCCACAACCTGGGCACGTGCCCTGACTGTAAATTGAACTGTGATCTCCTGGTTGACAGGTCAATGCTCAACCACTGAGCCATGCCGGCCGGACTCAGCAAACCAATTTTTAAAAGTCTCCCCCAAAATTCAGTAATCAACCAGCTTCTACTAATTTTTTTTCAGACTTCAGGCTGAGAGCCATTAATGATTGCTTGTGAAATCAAGTTAGTGGCTTGCAGCAACATGGGTGTGTGTTTTTTTTTTTTAACCAAATAGGAAATATTAGAGTACACTGCATGAAGGAAAAGGAAGAATTATTTCATGAAACTTCTGTTTTTGACATGTCGGTATATGCATACTCAAGCATATCAGGTCATAATGTAAAATGTACATCTTATTGTGGATCTCAGTCACAAGAATTTGGAAGCTACTCCTCTAGACCCGTGGTCGGCAAACTGCGGCTCGCGAGCCACATGTGGCTCTTTGGCTCCTTGAGTGTGGCTCTTCCACAAAATACCACGGCCTGGCGAATCTATTTTGAAGAAGTGGCATTAGAAGAAGTTTAAGTTTAAAAAATTTGGCTTTCACACACGACCCTGGGTCCGGGCGAGGCCACGCGCCCCTGGGTCTGGGAGAGGCCACGCTCCCCTGGGTCCGGGTGAAGCCACGCGCCACTGGGTCTGGGTGAGGCCATGCGCCCCTGGGTCCGGGTGAAGCTGGAGCATCCCGGGTCCGGGTGAGGCCGTGTGCCCCTGGATCCAGGCGAGGTGGGTCCCGGGTCCGGGTGAGGCCGCGCGCACCTGGGTCTAGGTGAGGCCACACGCCCCCTGGGTCTGGGTGAGGCCACGTGCCCCTGGGTCCGGGTGAGGCCACGCACCCCTGGGTCCGTGTGAAGCTGGATCATCCCGGGTCCGGGTGAGGCCGTGTGCCCCTGGATCCAGGCGAGGTGGGTCCCGGGTCCGGGTGAGGCCGCGCGCACCTGGGTCTAGGTGAGGCCACACACCCCCTGGGTCTGGGTGAGGCCACGTGCCCCTGGGTCCGGGTGAGGCCACGCACCCCTGGGTCCGGGTGAAGCTGGATCATCCCGGGTCCGGGTGAGGCCGTGTGCCCCTGGATCCGGGTGAGGCTGGGTCCTGGGTCCGGGTGAGGCCACACGCACCCGGGTCCAGGTGAGGCCATGCGCCCCCTAGGCCCGGGTGAGGCCACGTGCCCCTGAGTCCGGGTGAAGCCATGCCCCTGGGTCCGCCCAAGACCAAAACAGAGGGTGTCGGTCATGCATTACCACCATTTGTCCACCATCCAGAGCTGAGGGGTCAGTACTGACATGTACACATAAGGAACTGGTGGACATTGATAAGGGGTCTCAAAAGAACTGTTGGTCCAGAAAGAAACTCACTACAGACTGATTCATTTGCCTGTCAGCATAACTATTATTGCTCGTCTCACATTCAGTTCTTATAAGTATATCTCTAGTGACACATGATCTTGCTCATCTAGGGGAAATGATGAACAACATAGACTGATGAACAAGAACAGAACCAGAAACAGGGAGGCATCGATCGGACTATCGGGCCTCAGAGGGAAGATAGGGGAGGGTGGGGGGAGGGAGGAGAGATCAACCAAGGGACTTGTGTGCTTGCATATGAGCCTAACCAATGGTTAAGTTCAACAGGGGGTTGGGGCATCCGTGGGAAGGGGTGTGGGATTGGAATGGGGGGATGAGGACAAATATGTGACACCTTAATCAATAAAGAAATTAAAAAAAAAAAAAAAAAAAAAAAAAAAAAAAAAAAAAAAAAAAAAAAAAAATTTGGCTTTCAAAAGAAATTTCAATCGTTGTACTGTTGATATTTGGCTCTGTTGACTAATGAGTTTGCCGACCACTGCTCTAGACTACAAGTTTCATGAGGAAAGAGATCACGTATACCTAACTCACTCATTACTGTATATACCCAGCAACTAAACACAGTACCTAGCAATTAGATTAGGCACTCAATAAATATTTGTTAGCTGATTACCCACTATGCATTCTTATATTATTAATACTATTCTCCATAAATCAAAATTTAGATTGAATCCAAGTAATTACAAAATATATTTTATGAGAATACTGAAAAGTACTCTCAGTAAGTTGAACAATTCCTCCCTTGCTTGCCCTCTGACGTGTTAAACAAATGGTAGATCCTAGCAGGAAATGACAGAAGGCAAAGCCTTGGGAACTGAAAAACTAAATGATCACCCCCAGGATATCTGATATGATCTTACTATGTACATAATCTGATCTAATATGCACAAACTTGTACAGTAGGAAAAACACAGAATTGGGGATCAGAAAACATAGTAACAACTAATGGCTAAATGACCTTGGCAAATTGCTTTAACCTTTCCGAGTCTATTTCCTCAATTGGGAAGACCAGTTGTGACAAACATATAAATGATTATCAAACCAAATAAAATAGGTGTACTTTTAGAATAAAATATAGGAGAAAATCTTTATGGCACTGGGTTAGGCAAAGGGTTCTTAATGACACAAAAACACAAACCATAAAAAAAATTATAAAATGGATTTCAACAAAATTAAAAAACGTTTGCACTTTGAGCCCTGGCCGGTGTGGCTCAGTGGGTTGGGGCATCGTCCCATGCACCAAAAGTTCGCAGGTTTGGTCAGGGCACATGCCAGGGTTTCGGGCCCAAAGTAGCAGATGTGCAGGTGGCTGCTGATAGATGTTTCACTCTCACATCAATGTTTCTCTCTCTGCCTCTCCCTTCCTCTCTCTCTGAAAAAAAAAATCAATGAAAAATTTTAAAATAAAAAGAAACAACTTTTGCTCTTTGAAAGACACACTAAAAACAAAAAGTAAGCTACAGACTAGGAGAAATATTTGCAAAATATGCCTGACAAAGTACTTGTATACAGAATATATAAAGAATTCTTACAACTAAATAAGATAAGCATCTTAATAAAAAATAGACAAAAGATTTCAACAGACCCTTCACCAAGAAAAGACAGAGCAAATAAACACATGAAAGGATGCTAGCCAGGTACCATTTATTGATGGGAAGATTAAAAAAATGGATAAAGTACACATCATAATATGACCCTAAAAGATGAAAAGAATACTTTCTGGGTTTTTGCCCAGATTGTAAATTACTAATATAGCAAACTCTTTAAGGGAAAGTACAATAACTTCATATAAGAGGAACCTAATAAATGTTTAAACCTAGTTCATTGCAAATGAGTTTAAAATCATGATGCTATTTAACTAATTTTTTTTACAATTGCAGAGCAGTATTTAGGATGATAGCAAGTTGAATAAATGAACTTCCTTAGAATTACGTAAATGATTTGAACTATCTATAGTAGCATTTTTCAACTGGTATGCCACAAGAATTTTTAAAACATACAATACCTAACTAATTTAGTCAGGGACATTGACCTCTTTCCCCTTAGACTGTCAAATAAAAAATATGACAATAACAATATAGATATAATCAAAATTATACCTATATTTTGGTCAAGTTGGCAAAAAAAATATTTTTGATGTGCCGCAAAATTTTATTAATTAGTTTATGAGTGCCATGAGATAAGAAAGGTTGAAAATCACTGGCCTATGGCAATAAGAAAATAATTTAAATTGCTAAATAAGAGTGATTAGTGATCATTGAAAAGTAACTATTACTAAAAGTAATAATAGCATTTTCATTGTCATTTTTACTTACATAAAGAAAAATATCTCATTTAGTGACATAGATTAGAATCTCTGGTCAGCTAATTATGACCCCTATTTCTTCCCAGGTTTAGTTTTTAAGGTTGAAACCTTTATGTCTATTAAAAATAAAACTATACCTTTCCTTTGCCCCAGCAACTCTATTTCTAAAAACATTGTAATTTTATGAAATGACATTTTTCTGTTATTCATTGCAGTATTTATTATAATAACAAACACCTGTATTTGGTTAGTTAATTAATTATGGCACACATCTATGCAATGGAATCTTATCTAGGGAGCTTTTTATGTACTAATATGAAATATTTCTAAGTTAGACTAAGTGGAAAAAAAAAGGCAAGGTACAGAATGTTGTGTATATTGTGATGCCATTAGTGTAAAAGAGGGAAAAGAAATATAAACACACACACACACACACACACACACACACACACACACACGCACTTGCTTGTCTATGCATAGAGCACTTCCAGAAACAGACACAGAAAAATAATAACATTAGTGGTATGTGAAGAGAAGAACTGGATGTCCAGGGGACAGAAGTAAGAAGACCTTTCACTATATGTACACCCTTTAATATAACTTTTTGAATTTTGAATTTTATGAAGTTAAAAAACAAACTTAAAAACTAATAATAACAATGAAGGAATTTACTTAGCCTTTTAGCAGTAGGCGAGCCCCACAGGGGAAAAAACCATATTGGATTAAACTCTGACATGTGAGCGACAATAATGACAGCTGTTACAGAGGCACCTATCTGGGCCTGTGTGAGCTCCTTTGGAGACCTGAAGTATTGATATCATTAACCCAAAATCTGTATGTGTCATCATTTAGACATTGATTCAGCAAATTCCCAGTAGAATTCCCATGCTTTCATTATTCATTTGATCAACAAAAATAACAGTTTCTTCTGTAGTATCAAGTCTTTCTGAAATTGTGAGATCCCTTAGGCATTTCTGAAACTTCCCACATGACAAGGAAGAGAAGTAAAATATGGAATTTTAGGAATGAAACTCTGGCTAACAGGGTTATGGGGCATCTAGAAGTCACGGGATAGGTCTCTCAGAGGGAAGGCTGCGTTTAAAAAAAAATTCCAACATCTGCTATTAAAATTAGTTCTGCACAAATGCTTGCAGATTCAGAGCAGCTGGCAGTCTTGCTTGCATTTTGCCCTTTGGTGGATCATAAGCAAGTCACTGAAGTAGGGCTGTTGAATTTTCCATTTATCTAGTGTTTTTAAAGAACTGGCAAATTTATGTTCTGGAGCACTGGATTCAGAATGTTAATATCCTACTAAACACTGGTTAAAGCTTGAGATATTCCTAGAGCAACTGAAAATTTACCTCTAGTCTCTCAAAAATTGAAAATAAACTCTCTTGCAGTAAGCAAATCCTTTTCATGTCAGTGTGGAATAGAGATATATTATTCTATTTACACTAGAGGCCCGGTGCACAAAATTTGTGCACGGGGGGGCGGGTCCCTCAGCCCGGCCTGCACCCTCTCCAATACGGGACCCCTCAGGGGATGTCCTAAACCGGCAGTTGGACATCCCTCTCACAATCCAAGACCACTGGCTCCTAACCACTCACCTGCCTGCCTGCCTAATGCCCTTAACTGCTCCCCTGCCTGCCTGATTGCCCCTAACCACCTCTGCCTGCCTGCCTGGTCGCCCCTAAGGCCCTCCCCTGCCAGCCTGGTCACCCCCAATGTGCATATGGCTGGGGTCCCTCACCCTGGCCTATGCCCTCTTGCAGTCCGGGAACCCTCGGGGGATGTCCTCGGGGGAGCGAACCTAAGCCAGCAGTCAGATATCCTTAGCTCTGCTACAGAGGCGGGAGAGGTTCCCGCCACTGCTGCTGCGCTTGCCAGCTGTGAGCCCAGCTCAGGGCTTCTGGCTGAGCAGCACTCCCCCTGTGGGAGTTCACTGACCACCAGGAGGCAGCTCTTGCATTGAGCATCTGCCCCTGGTGATCAGTGTGCATCATAGCGACTGGTTGTTCCACAGTTTGGTTGATTTGCATATTAGCCTTTTATTATATAGGATTAGTGTTTTCTGACTAGTTTTTAAAAAGAAATCAGAAAATAAACATGTCCTACTTAATTATTTAATTGAAACTGAAAAATAAAATAAGATACAATTTTTATCCTTCAGAATAGCAAAGATAAGAGACTATAAATGCTTTCAAAGCTTCTAAGGAAAAGAGAAAGAGGAATTCTCACACACCAATGGCTGGGAGTGTAAAATTATGAAAATTTCCTGAATAGTAATATAACATTGTATCAAAAACTATGAAAATGTTCATATCTTGGGCTCAGTAAATTCCACAATTTATTTAAAAAAAATAATCAGAAATGTATATAAAGATTTATGTATAAAAATTCCCTACAGAATTTATATTGCAACCCAAATGTCCAACAATAGGTAAATTATAGCACATTGAGATGAGTATCTTAGTAAAACAGGGGAACATTTATTTTAGCTAAGTTCTTCAATAATCCTGATTAATTTTTAAAAACAGAAAAACAGTGTTAAATATGCTTGCTTTTTGGTTTTCAAACTTATGAAGGGTAAAATGATTTCTTTTTAATTATGTACATGCTGATTTTAGGCAAATTCTAGCTCTCAGTCTTGGAAACTGAGAGCTTACAGCTTTAAGTTTGCTTTAGTATCTCATAATAGGAATTGGCGACTATTAGAACCCACTGGATAACTGCACAGTACAACATTAGCATGAAATCTTGACTCCTATCCAAGAAACAATACAATAGCAACAATAAAAATTAGTGTGTACTCCTATGCCTAGAGCCTACATTAAAAAAGAAAGGACAAGCCCAGGCCAGTGTGGCTCAGCTGGTTGGATGTTGTCCCATGCACTGAAAGGTTGCCGGTTTGATTCCTGATCTGGGCACGTGCCCAGGTTTCTGGCTGAATCCCCAGTAGGGACATGCAGGAGGCAGCGAATTAATTTATCGTTCTTACGTCAATGTTTCTCTCTCTCTCTCTCTCTCTCTCTCTCTCTCTCTCTCTCTCTCATCTCTCTCATCTCTATCTCCCTTCCTCCTTCCCCCTCTCCCTCAACATAAGAAAAAAAAAAAAAGACAGGACAAATCCACCCCCATCTCCCAAAAAAGTTTAATGATAGTTACATAAGGTTAGGTGGGTACAGGAACAACTAATGAAGGTAGAGGGGATAGTGCTCCCTTAACATGGTGATATGGAGCACAGAGAGCTTATAGTGGTAGATGAAAATTTTTGTTAGCCTAAAAGGTAACTTTTGGCATACTAAGGTACAAGTAGTAAGACTCTGAAATACTCCATGTTTGAAGGAATAATTTAAATAATGAGTTTTAGAGCTTCAGGATTAAAAACAAGTAAGCAAAACAACATGCAAGCAAAACAAAATATCCATATTTACTATTGGGTTACCTAAAACAAACCACAAGAAAAGTAGAATTGAATAGGATGGCTTTTAATATCCTATACTAGAGGCCCGAAAATTTGTGCACTGGATGGGTCAAATTTGTGCACTGGAGGGGAGGGGTCCCTCAGCCCGGCCTGCTCCCTCTCACAGTCCGTGAGCCCTCAGGGGATATCCTACTGATGGCTTAGGCCCGCTTCCCTCTGTGGGAGGCAAACCACCGATCAGGGGAAGGCGCCGCCTCCATCACCCCGCTGCTGCTGCCACTGCTGGCTGCTGTGGCTGCCTGCCCTCGGCCCTTGCAGCCATCATGGCTTTGTCTGGAAGGACATTCGGATGTCCGGTCTAATTAGCATATTATGCTTTTATTATTATAGATAATCCTATATAATAAAAGCCTGATATGCAAATTGACTGAACGGCAGAATGACTGGTCGCTATGATGCACACTGACCACCAGGGGGCAGATGCTCAATGCAGGAGCTGCCTCCAGCCCACAGGCCCCAGACCAGCCAAGGCGGATGCCAGCGGGGGGCCCCCCTAATTGCCCCCAGAGGGAGGCAACCAGCAGCAACAGTGGGGGGTGGGGCCGGGGAGCGGGTGGCATCAGACCAGCCAAGGTGGTGCCAGTGGGGCTCCCAAATTGCCCCACTGGTCACCCCACAGATCAGCCCTGATCACTGGCCAAGCCTAGGGACCGTACCTGTGCACGAATTTCATGCACCGGGCCTCTAGTAATTTTTATAATAAAGAGGCTTTAAAATGTATAACTGGCTAAAAAACCTCTAAAGAAACACGTGAAACAAACACATGAACACAAGAAATATAAAAACAAAACAAAGGCCACATATCTAGAAGAAAAGTTGAACTTTATCATCATTACATACCAAGTCAAACATCAATCAACTTCTATTAGTATAGGACATGTGACCTGAATACAGAAAATTTAAAAAAATTGTAAATTCTAATCCAAGGGAAGGTTCTCTCCCACCCCTACCCTTTACATTGTTTTTAGAGAGATTATTGACAACAACACAAACTGACTGATTTATAAACAATCCTCTAGGAAAAGTTCATCAGAGATTTTATATTTGGCCCAGTTTCTTCTACTTTCTACATCTGCACTCCCTTAAAATATAAGCATTCAAAATAATGGCAGATTTCCAGGAAAGTTTATGAATATACTAAGAAAAAATATATTTAATTAAAGGCAGTTTTCAGATTAACACTTTTAACTTTAAAAAAAAATTAACAGTTGGGTTTGTTTTATTTATTGCCTTTATGGGGGTGAGAAAAGAGAACATGGAGATGAAGAATTCTCTCTTTCTTTCTTTCTTTCTTTCTTTCTTTCTTTCTTTCTTTCTTTTTTCTTTCTTTCTTTCTCTCTCTCTCTCTCTCTCTCTCTCTCTCTCTCTCTCTCTCTCTCTCTCTCTTCTCTTTTCTTTCTTTCTTTTTTATTGATTTCAGAGAGGAAGGGAGAGGGAGAGAGAGATATAGAAACATCAATGATGAGAGAGAATTGGCTGCCTCCTGCACACCCCACACTGGAGATGTGCCCGCAACCAAGGTACATGCCCCTGACCGGAATTGAACCTGGGACCCTTCAGTCCACAGGCCGATGCTCTATCCACTGAGCCAAACTGGTTAGGGCCTAACCTTATTATTATTTTTTTAAATTTTCCATTGATTTTGAGAGAGAGGACGGGAGAGGGAGAGAGAGAAGCATCAATTAGCTGCCTCCTGCACACCCTCTACAAGGGATTACGCCTGTGCCCTGACTGGTAATCAACCAGAAACCTTTCAGAGCATGGGAAGATGCCCAACCAACTGAGCCACACCAGCCAGGGCTGTCAGCTAACCTTATTGAGTTGACAACAAAGGTAAGACAGAGCAACTGCCTGGGAGGAAAAACAATTGCAAACAATGCAATACTTGCAATAATAAAGATTTTAAAAACAACAACAACAAAACACAGAGCAGTACTATATCATTATATAGTGACTCACTTAAATCAAAAGCCTTTAGTATAGACCACACCACAAATGCCTGGCACTACCAATTGCAGAATATTTACCCTTGCACATTTTATAGTTATAATTCAGAATCTTATGTCCTGTCCATCTCATTACTTGACTAGATTCTAGTTAAATACCACCTTTAAACTGAAATTTTGTATGAACACTACACAGTGTAAAGATATCTATCACCAAGGAATGTTTTCTAATGATGAAAATTGCATTTAGTATTTTAAAAAGTAGAGAAATAAAATAGTAGACATATTCAATGGTACATATATAAATTTAAAAAATTCTATGTTCCTTTAGTGGTATTTTTATCTATTGGGAAAATGTAGAAATTCCAAAGCAACTCCTTTCCCACCTCACCTAAAAAAAGAAATTTCCCATCCCTTGGGGGCAAGGGACCAGTGTCTTTTAGACCTTCAGGTTATTTACTCTTACTTTCTATTAAACTCTGAAAAGCTTGGTTTCCTGGTTTTCTAGTTAGAAGCAAATATGAAGCAGCATATCAGCAGAAGTAAAGAGCTACTAGAGCAAGATACAATGACAGTAGGAAGTGACAATAAGGGGGAAGATTCAGTACATAAATCTATACCCTGTAGCCCAAACACAAACACCAAAAGCACACTCTTACTTGGAAAAGAAGCTCCTAAGGGCATCACTGTATTGATTTCAGTGTAATACTTCACACCCCTCCAAATCTAATCTCTTCAACTGTCCTCTGTAACGACTCTCCTTCCATTTCCTCAGAATCTTGCTCCATGAATCATCCTCTCTTCTCTGCCATATCTTGGCTCCTTCCCTTCAGAAAAAATTCTCAAATCTCTTACAAGTATCACAAAAAGAGCCCTTCTTTCACACCAACACTCTCTTCTAGTTACTTCCTTCTCCTTTCTTTCAGAGACAAGGTTTTGGAAATATTATCTACCTGCTAGCTCCCCTTCCTTACCACTCATTTATCTTCTAAGCTACTGCAACACAATGGTCTTCTAACCACCCACTCCACTGTAGCTGCTCTCACGTAAGTCACTATTGCCCTCACAACTGCCCATCTACTAACTTTCTACTCTTACCTCTGTTGACCTCTCCAAGACAACTTGATCCAACTTCCTCTTGAAAACTCCCTCTTTGTTTAGTCTTTGGTGCCACACTCACTTTGATTCTTCAATCCTGGGATGTCAATGAAATGTATGCAAAAAAAAGGGGAGGAGGGTTCATGATCAAATAGGTTTGGGAAATATTCTATTAAAGTTAAATGGGTTTCTTTACTAGGGATTTCTCAAATTTCTCACAGAAATACTGATGTGCATTGTGAATCTACAGGATGGAGTTCTGCAGTGTTTCCCAAACTTGCCTGGCTCTAGAACCTTTCTCTCCCTTATAAAGAACTATCTTATATGATAAATTAATTGAGGAACATATTTTGGGTAACATCACTTTTGATGTTCTCTTTCAGCCTTATCTGCAGAATCTTCTTCCTCCTCTAGCCTCTCAAATGTCTAAGTTCCCCAAAAGTCCACTTTTAGTGTTTCACTCCTTGCAGGTCTCACCATATACATTCATCGTAAGTGATCTCATTCATATTTTCATGGTTTCAACCCAGCTTTAGAGTGACTCTGACTGACTGACACTGTGTAAATTAGGAACAATAATAACAAATTCATAAGGACTAAAATATGTGATGTATATAAAAGTATAAATACAACATATTTACACATTTAAGCAAAAGCTTAATAAATAGTTACAATCATTTACTCTCTCTCCAGCCTAGATCTCCTTGCTGAGCAGTAAAAATGTATTGATCTAACTTGGGACTTCCCCTTGGTTGTTGCAAATATACCTCAAACTCAAGATGCTCACTTCCCACTCTACCACCTGGCCCCTGCACACTCTAGCTCAGTATGTACTCTTCACCCAAGCCTGAAACAACGAAGCCATACTCTAGACTCTTCTTTTTCAATTACTATCCTTCCCTCTGCTCACCAATTTAGTAACCAAGTGTATCTGGCTTTTCTCCAGTGCATTTTCAGATGGCTATCTTTCTGAAGTACAAAATCTGATCACATCACTCTTCTGCTTAAAATTCTTCAATATTTCCTCATAGTTTTCAGGATAAAATTCAACCTCCTAATGCATCATATATGGCTCCTTATGGTCTGGCCTCTTAAGTGTCATCTCCCTCCATGCCCTATTCTCATATACGCTCTCCACTCCAGTCAAATCAAATCATGTGTATGTCTACAAATTGTCACGACTTTACACATTCTATTCTTCTGTCCATAAAGTCAATTCAACCCCACTCCCACCCACTTTATTTCTGGTTAATTTCAAATGGTCCTCTTCATGAATTTAATTATATGTTGTTTCATTCCTATTCTTTACATTTTAACTTTAACAAATGTGTAACACAGCCTATAAATTTAGCTATTCATTCTCAACCTATTTAATACTATAAAATACAAGCAATTATCCAGTATACTTAGGTAAAATTGTCAGCACCAGAATTGTCTTATTTTAGTAATGAGGAAGATAATAATTATATGAGATTAACATTCCTTCATCAACATATACAGGGTATCCCCCCAAAATGTCTACACACTTTGAGTGACTATAAATTTAATAATTATTAACATATAATTAATAAAATACATTTTCAAAATTTTAAAAACATCTGTAGAAATGAACTTTTTTTTTTTTTGGTCAATGCCTGTTTTCAAACTGATGACCATTCTGGTCCAGGCACTGCTGATAACATGGAGCAATGGAATAGAAAACATCAAGAATCATTTCCTTCAGTATTAGTGCACCTTCAATTCATCTACTGTTGCCAGTTTTGTACCATAAACTTTATCTTTTATGTATCCCCATAAAAAGTCTAGTGGCACTTTAGGATACATTTTCTTTGTTCAAAGTTTAGTCTGGCTTCACCCATTATTTCAAATCAATTAAACATGAAAAGGAGTAAAAATTAAGTGAGTTATCAGCTGTTAAAATATATACAATTTTTGGGGACACCCTATATTTATTATATTCTGGACACTAAGGAGGTTACAAATAGTGAACAAGAAAAGTTTCTGACCTCAGTCTAATGGGGGGGTCTCACCCTTAAACAGGTAACTCCAATATAATATTATAAAGATATGTATATGTATAAAATTTCTGAGAAGACAAAAGAAGAAATAATTAACTTATGTAAGGTGGTTTCAAACAAATATTATAAGAAAAAATTCCAAATAAAATTTTTTCTCCCTCAATCAAAACTTGTCTAATAAATATCAAGATAAATTTGAGTTCTATTACTAGTTCTATTCCCAGGTTTGTACACCCTAGTTAACATCTGTTGCAAGTGAAAGAATTACTAGCATTCCCTTTCATTCTCATTATTATCCTGGTTTGGATAATAAATTATAAGGACACCTTATTTATCACCCACTAAAAACAATCTGTTCCACTAAAAACAGTCTCAATAATTTATTCATTTCATCTGAAGTGTTTTTTTCCCATCATTTAACATCTTTAGGTGGTAAAGTGTCTAATTTTTTAAGTACATTTGTGTGTTTTTTAATATATTTTTATTGATTTCAGAGAGGAAGAAAGAGGGAGAGAGAGATAGAAACATCCATGATGAGAGAGAATCATGAACGGGCTGCCTCCTGCAAGTCCCCCACTGGGGATCGAGCCCACAACCCGGGCATGTGCCCTTGACCGGAATCGAACCTGGGACCTTTCAGTTCACAGGCCAACGCTCTATCCACTGAGCCAAACCGGCTAAGGCTAAAGTATCTAATTTTAACTACTCTGTCTTTGAGATGGATCAACTCAAAATATTCTTCAGTTTTACTATCTCTCTTTCCCTCTCTCCCCCTCATATTTGCTGTGAAAGGAGACTGTCTTCTTCAGCCTCTAAATTAAAAAAAAAAAAAAAAGTGGTAGAGGCATCTAGGAAAGGTAGGAAACAATAGACGAAATCTACATTAATTTTACATGGTGAATACTTTTTTGAGAATATCTCTCAAAGTAAAAATAAAGAATTCAATTTAAGCCTATAAAATAGTAAACTAATGAATTTCTTTATCTAGCCAACACAACAGATATTTATTTTAAAATGAATGTTATCTTTAAAAAATAAAAATAAAAATGAAATGAGTATTCTCCTCAAATAATCATTTTGAGAGGTTCTATAATATCCAACTACTTGAAACATTTTTGGACTACCTGCTTGGATATTTCATGACACACAAACATTTATCTCACTAATTTATGGACAAGCATATTTTCCCTTTCTTTATTTCTTCCACTAAAGTTATTAATTTTGTGACTACGGCTCCATGGCTTAGAGCTCCCTTCCCTGTTCTGCATCTCCCTGCCAAATCCCTAAGACAGTATTCTGATGTGCCATCTGCTCCATGGTTATGCACCAACCACTGTCCCGCAGCTTTGAGGGTGGGGACTGATTATTAAAAGACAAGATGTTTTGGATTGTTTAATTTTCATCAGATATGGATGCAAATTATTCTTGGCTTTTCCAAAAAACAAATTCACCTTCAAAGGAAGAATTGGAGATATTTAAAAGAACTGAAGGCAATGTCAAAAAGGAGCTCCAAAGATACTAAGTTAATGTTGCATCATTTGCACAAGTACACTCACTGTCTACTTGCCTTAGGAACTAGCCAACAGTCTTTCAAATATATACCAGTAAGCTCTTTTATATTTATTACAAGAACTATTCTTATTACCCTATATCCTGGAACTCCTTAATTAACTGAAATCTTCCAAATTAAAAAAACACACACAAAAACAAACAAACAAAAAAACTAAGAACTAGAACCAAATAGACTACTCTTCATCAACATCTTACACATTTTCTTACTTTAAAAAACTCTAATCCTCTCCAAGACTGCCAATCAATCATGTAATTTTCCCTAAGTTTTTCATTAACAGTTTTTCCAAACCTCTTTTAGCTTTAGAAGATTTATTATTAAAAACTAGAGGCCTGGTGCACGGGTGGGGTCCCTCAGCCTGGCTGGTGATCGGGCCAATTGGGGCAGTTTTGCCCAGTCCCAACTGGGGCCAATTGGGGCCGTTGTGGGGGAAGGACCGTGGGAGGTTGGCCGGCCAGAGGGAGGGACCATGGGAGGTTGGCTGTGTGGGAGGCACACTGACCATCAGGGGGCAGCTCCTGCACTAAGCGTTCAGTTGACCGGTTGTAATGGTTGCTTAGGCTTTTATATATATAGATGGTAATCTTTCTTACTGTAAAAAGGGCTTAAGTTGAAGTTTCTATAGAACCTTTTTTTATAGGGAATTATAAAAATCTCTAAATCTCTAATTAGGAGAATAAATGTCGATGTATCTTTCTAGTTATTCATACCTGTCCTCTTTTTACTAGCAAACCATATTCCCAGGTGTCATGGCAATATTTGTATAGCTATAATGATACCAAAATCAACTTACCATTAGACCTCGTTCCATAACCACAGTAAGATTTTAAAAACCAAACAAAATGAAATAGGGTTCAGTAGCTGAATTTAATTAACTTTAAATGGATAAATCATCCAATCATAGATAAATGGGTCTCAAAAGACAGGAAGAGAAAAACAATAACAGATAAGAGAGACTGCTAGATGTTCAAAGTCTTAGAAGTGTAAGCAAAAAAAAAAAAAAAAAAAAAAATAAAAATAAACAAAACACACACACACACACACACACACACACTCAAGAAGTATAAGCTAATTATAACTCATCTAAGTGCCACACTTTAAATTCTCATGGCCATATAGCAGTGATATTTAACCATTTTTACTATTACGACTTCTAGCAACCAGGTACCTGTAAACACAGATTCCTAAGAATTCCCAAGATGAGTTAAATTTTATGGGAAAATTGCCAGTATCTGTTATTACCAGTGCTCATATTGAGCACCACCCCGTTACTAATATATTACGTCACTATGAGTCACCTTAAAACAAGATTTTCCTCCTTGTTTAAAAACAAGACAATCCTATACCAAGCAACAAGTGATAAGGTACAAGTTTAGACAACTTTGCTTTCAGTAGAAAATACATGACAGCACTTGAACAAAAGTATATTACTGCTCTTAGAGTTTTACTGTCTATCACTGTTATTCTTACTTTTAAATTTTGAATCCTCAGGAAACTTTCAGAGGTATATCCCTGCCCACTGTAATCTGAAAAATAAATACTTCCTCTAAGAAAAGGGGGTCACTATGTCTTCCTCTATGGGTAATTTCTTACGCTATATTTATGTCATACTCTTCATATGTATGACTCATTATATTTGAGCACCACAATCTGACTGGAGCAACTAAAGTATCAAAATATTTTGAGCTACAAATGCATGTTATTTACAGAGTAAGTGTATAAAGATTATCATATTACTGTATTTGTCATAGTACTTTTTGTCAGTGGTGTAAGATCTTGTTAGACATATGTGTCAACACTGTAAAACAGATCACCTGTAACTATTTCTGGCTCAGGTTGGCTTTAGTTGAAAATGGTTAACATCCTTGATGAATGACTCCCAGATGAATTTTATCATTAGGGCTTTCTGACATTTTGCATTCCATTTAATATCATTTCGTCCTTTGAAAACCTTTACGTCATACATTTGAAAGAAAGCAAAAAATGTTTGCATTAAAAATAATCAAAATACTCTTTGTGTAAATAAAACACTTTATCATTCAAAAAATAAAAAATTTAATTAGTGTATTATTTGGGGGGGCGGAATCATGTTCATTTTGGCCTATAATTGTGAGGCAGTTATGTGAGAGTTTTTCTCTTGAAATACAATTGATAATCTAACCTAATCCTTAAAATAGTGACACTATTCCCTTGGCCATATTCATCTGTTACAAATTTTGGCTGGTGTGGCAGGGAAAAATCCCCATATTCTATGTTGCACTCAGAAGCCAAGATGAACCCTGAACAATCTCAATTTCTTCATCCTCAAACATTATATGCTGTACTTACAGTAACAACAGCTACTATTTTCTGAAGGCCAGGTTCTATGCTAAGCATCTCATAAATAACTCTGGAGTTGCATCTAATGTGCATTTAACTTGCATTAATTTGATAATATTTGCTCTGAAGACAATAAGTAAATATGAATGGAAATGTAAGTCATGTTATAGTGAACATGATTTTACATACCATTACATGCAACAAGTGCATGCAACAAAGTGAGCATGAGATGGGAGAAACCATGTCCCTTCAGACCAAGCATGTCAAACTTGCAGCAGCCACATGCAGCCCACAATGAATATTTCTGTGGCCCAGCCAATATAAAGGTAAGAAACGTTTTAATAAAAATTTTGTTACTTAATTTTTACAATATCCTGTTATACATAACTAGAGGCCTGGTGCATGGAATTCGTGCATGGGGGGGGGTGTGTGTCTCAGCCCGGCCTGTGCCCTCGGGGGATGTCCGACTGTCGGTTTGCGGGAGGTGACTGGCAGGGCACTTGCTGGCTGGTCTCCCCCCCAATCCCCGATCACCGCCACCAGTAGCCTTCTTCTCAGGAAGTGTCTACCCCCTGGTGGTCAGTGTGCATCATAGTGACTGGTCGTTCCACTATTCGGTCAATTTGCATATTAGGGTTTTATTATATAGGATTATTAATAACTAACTACAATGTTCACTAATGACTGATTACTAAAATCGTGTTGCATTCATTTCCCTTACGCACCTTACCTGCAGGCGCACCATTTCTCTCTACTAATACTAGCAGTGAGTATTTTATCAGCCGATCGCCACGTCATTAGTCTTATACTGACTTGTTTGGTGTGCACAACAGGAAATATTTCGCTTTCAGAGAACAAGAAAAATAGATTTGCATTACGCTTATTAATTTGTGCAGTTATTCAGTGTCTGGTAAGTTAATGTTCAAGAAAAAATATTAATTTTTATTAAAATATTCTATTTTATGTTAACGGTTCCTCATTTATTTCTGCCCTTTGTATTCAGCATGTCTCTATCAAAAATAAGCCTATGAAAACTGAAGCTTTTGTTTTTTCTGCGGCCCACATAAACTTAAACCTTGTTTAGTTGGCCTGTGTTAGCCTTTGAGTTTGACATGCTTGCTTCAGTCTCAGTTACAGAGCTGCATGCCCACAATCATGCATATTGTTCTTTGTGGGTCTCTGGCCAGAACTAGGTTACATGGTTACCTCTGGTAGGTGCAAGAGAGCCTGGGAAAGCAAGTATATGACTTTCCATCTTAATCACTGAGTGGCAACAGCAAAAACGATGTTTGGAATGACTGTTATCAAACTTTATCATAACAACTAATGAAGAACTAAATTATTTAAAATATCACTCATTTGTGCCCACTGAGCATTAAATTTAGAGTCATATGCTCAATGCTAAAGTTCACTGCATCTTTACCTAAAAAGAACTTTAATAGCTTTAACGGCCCTGTAGATAACCACAAACTACAGTTTTCACTATCTTCAAATGCACTTCATCTCACATTATTTCATTACCATTCAAAGATGTTTATGCCCATTTCAATTCAGGGTGTACAACTACTCATAAAGTAACACAGCTAAGCATGATACATATTTGATACAATTCAGTAAAGACTCAAATATGTCACCTATAATAAATATGCTTTGGAAGCCAATTGTCATAATTTTTAAAAATTAAGTATATAATACTGTGCAAGAATCAAAGAATTAAATCCACTTAACATTAGTAATTATTAGCAGATAATGAACGAACACTCACTATGCTAGAGTGCTAGACACTATATTAAGCATTCATTTAATTATTTCATAAAAAAAGCTAACAATAATACTGTGAGATAAGGAAAGTGAAGCTTAGATAGGTGATTTCCCAAAATCTACACCTAGTAAGTGGCAGAGTTGGGATTTTAACTCCAGAATCTAGCTCCAGAGCCTAAAGTCAATTTAACCACTATGCTATGATGTAGCCTATTTTCTTGACAACAAGTACTTAAGACATAAAGTCATTATTAAATTATCCAGAGAGGGAAACTGTCCTTTTGGGTCTGGATTTGGCAAGGGAGAAAAGTACACTAAGGCCAAGTAGAAAATACTTTTTCTCTAGACGAATGTAAGGCTTAGGATTTTAAATAATGAAAAATTCATTATTTCAATATCACTGTCACATTGCTTGCTGATCTTAAAGAAATTGTGCTCTCAACTTCCAAAATGGTATTTTGGAAAGTCAGTAATAAATCAAGTGAAGTAGACAAAAAGTAAAATGAGGAAAAAGAACTTTCTAATTTAAGGGGGGGTTAAGAAATAACTATCTGAGGCCCTGGCTGGGTAGCTCAGTTGGTTAGAGCATTGCCCCAGTACACCAAGGTTGTAGGTTCAATCCCCAGTCAGGGGCACATACAAGAATCAACCAATGAATGCATACATAAGTGTAACAACAAATTGAAGGTTCTCTGTCTCTCTCTCTCTCATCAATGAAAATAAATCTGATAAGGCATTTTCTCAACTACTGACCCATACATTTTCAAAATACATTTTTGTGCATTGAAGTTTTTCCAAAGACAAATGTCCATTTCAATATTTTTTCTTTCATCATTGAATTTAGGACCATATATGATCTAATCCTATACTATAAGGTTCCATTTTGGAGTTCACACAACTATTACAGCAAAGTTTTTTTCTAAGAATCACTATTATGGTTACTTTAGAATGAAGAAAGAATAAAACACCGAACCTCAATCATCCAGTTTTCTAAATCACATGCTCAGATAAGGCAACTTGTTGTAAAAAGAGTAGACTGTACTAGCAGCTTAAATGATATAAAGACTTGTGCAGAGTAGGGATTTAATAAATGTTTGCAAAATGAATGCAATCCAATTAAGTAGAGGTGGGGATAGGAGATTGGGGGAGAATCTATGAAAAAAGCAAGTATAAGCCCTGGACCTGTTAAAACACAGTCTTCCTCTAAGTGTCTTGAATCACCTGAAAGAACCGATGGAAACAAAGACTAAGTTGATGAGCAACATCTCTATTTCTAACTTTCAACAGGCTGGCATTCTGAGCAAGCTCATGCAACACAGAGCTCCAGATCATCCTTGTGTCTTTAAAATTTTTCATTTTGCAACACACTATAATCTTGTATAAGACAATTTCAAGAACGTAAGACTTTTCATTATTAGTTTGTTTAATAAAATTCTCTATTTTTTTAAAGTCTTATAGATTAAAATCCTACAAAATGGTGCTTAAGTGGAAATTTCCAAAGACTATTTTCTTTCTACTAAAAGCCCTGTGTTTAATTATCAAGATGCCATATCCTGCAAGCATGTTTTGTAGGCAAGTGGAGGAATTCCTGGATTTTTCAGCCACACCTTGCCTAACCAGACTTCCTTTATAGTCTACAGTTCCTATGAAGTTTAATTGAAAACTACAGAATCAACATTAAAATACTCTGAGTTGAGAAAGTTGCAGCTTGTATAAAACAAATCTAGAAGATGAATTTAAAATATTGTACTCATAGAAAGTTTGGTGTATTTTTTTCAGTACTCTCTTTAAAAAGAAATAGGTTGTCTCTATTTTATGACAGCATTCAATAGTAAAAACTGTAATCAAAATGCAACCAAAGTCTGAACCAAAGGCCTCTTGTTACATGTGAGTTCATTCAGTATCTTTGGAAATGCATCTTTTCAAAGCTGCATTCAATTTCAATTTCCAAATGCTTGGTATAGCTGGATTACACAAATCATTCTTCTCACCTATTGTTTCTTTGTACAAAGATATATTTAAACCCATGAATACATTCAGTGTCCTCAGATTCTCTCTTTAAAAAATATCTGTCGATTTCTATTTTGCCACATGATTTATAGTCTTGCTTATTAAAAATGTCAACATATTCAGTCTGGTTTGACTAAAAAATTAAGGTGACCACTTGCAATGATCTGGCCTACCATAGCAAAACATCCAATAGATTAATATGCTGCTAAGCATGACCTACTAAATTGATAAGCTCTCAAGGAAAGGGGATTTTTAAAGATTACAGTTGCATTAATCATTCTGTATAGTGCTCCAGGGTCATTATAAAATTATACACAACAAACATACTTGGCATAGAGATTAACAACTAGAGCAGAAAGTCTCTAATTTTAAAAAATGAAGGTATTATTGAGTACAAAATTTAAAAAAACCTGAAAGCCCTGAAATAAGCTATTCATTTGAATTATATTGTCATAAAGCAAGTATCTTCCTCACCAAATTTGTATTATAATGAAAAATTGCTTAATAACCAAATAGCAACCCTAAATAACCATCATTATAAAAATGACTAATACCTCATAAGTGCATGTTTATTTAGTGTCAGGCATGGTACTAAGGCACTCTCTCATTTAATGCTCACTTCTATAAAAGTACTATTTATTACTTCTATTTCACAGATGGGCAAACTGAAGCATGGAGTAACTGAGTTGTCTGAGTCTAGTAAATTGTAAAGGCAGTATTCAGATTCAGGCGGAGAGTTCCCAAACCACCACTATGCTAGACTGCTTCACGTTGCTATAGGTATTTTTGAAGGCCTAAGAAGAAAGAAATGCAAATACTTTCAGGGCTTCAACCCCCATGTGGACTATATTAAAATCATTGGTGAATACTATTTTTATTCTAAACCACAATTGCTTTCTCAACCTCTAAAGAATAAATGAGCTTCCTTAACAGATTAAGATAATATGTTATGAGAAGCTAACATGTGGTTTAATTCTTGTCTGAGACATGCTAAATATTGTAATTGTGAAGAAAAGGCTCTCTCAAATTGTTGTTGTTTCTATAAAAGTGTCTGAAGCAACAAGTAGAGAATCACTACTCCAGTGAGGAAGTTGCACAGAGATGTCTTCCCTTAAACTTCTAGAAACATAATTTCATATATTCCCCTATCTGTCTAAATCAGTAAAAATGAGGTTGTTGGGTGTTTTTGTTTGTGTTTTTTTCCCTTTAAGCAGAGAAAGATACGGAGGTGGAAGAGGTGAGGGGCAAGGTAATACCTACAAACACACACTTTCCAAAGATAGAAGCTTCAGTATCTGGCTACCATACCTTAGACAACACTATCTTACAACAATCACACCAGAGATAGAGTTGGCTTCTGATTGTAAATGAAAATGAAAGGGATTAATATTTAGAAGTAAGATCTTTTGCTTCTCCATCTTTCCCAATTAGTCTGTTCCACATTCCCGGTCCGTTATTCTCTATTGCACTCACATTTTAGGTTTTTTGAATATACATACTTAGTTTATAGCTGCCTTCCCGCACTAGACCTGTAAATTCCAAGGCAAAGATAATGCTTTATATAATCCCACAGTGCTGTAGAGGCTCTCAACAAGCTTCTGTTGAACTGAGTTTATCAAGCACTAAGACAAAAGCAGCAACATGACTCAAACTGCAGTAATTTCAAACTAAAGCAGGACAAACATGAAGCAACATGGTTAAAAAAATGGAAGCAACTCAAACAGCACCTAGACATAGAGACTAATTCTAAGCTGGAAGGTAATTTAGTCCTTGGGTGTGGCAACCAAAGCTTAAATCCCAGCTCTGATACTCCTAGCTGGGGGAGTCTAAATGCCTCTGTGAAAATCAATTTCTTCATCTGTAAAATGGGAACAATAATAGTACTCCTTCAAATAGTAGTGATGCCTGTTTAACGCCAAACCCAGTGTCTACAGCATAGCAAACATGCGAAACATTGTAGCTACAAGACAGTTATACATGCCCATAATCACAAATTTTAACAAATTCACTTTAAAGGAAAGCCAAGAGAACACATATACTGTATTTAAGGTAAAAGAAGTACTTAGTTTTACAATTCAGGAAAAAATATTTTTATTTCTCCAGCCCCCTTTTCTGCACTTTACATGGCATCAGCACTGTACTGTTTGTGGCTCCCAGCATACATCATGTCTAGCCCTGTGCCTTAAGCTCATGCTTCAGACTGCTCTATTTTCAAACCAATACCACTCAATCTTTAAGGCTCAACTCAGAAATCCTTGTTGACCTTCTTTCTCTTCCACGAGGCTCATATAATTTGTGATTACTACAGTGTATTCTAACTACTTATTTAATACTAATCTTTCTTCTTATATGCTAAGCTTTCTGAAACCAGGGTCTAACTGACTGCTTGATCATCAATCCTGGTATGAATTAAATAAATAAATATCTTCAGAGTCAAGTACAGCACGGGATACAAAAAGATACTAAATTATTATTTTTTAATTGAATCACACAGCTCCATAAAATCTAGGCTGAAACACAGTACACTACTTATCACCAATTATTTCTAAGCATAGCCACTCCCACTCAGTAAGTGAAATATTTCCCGTCTCTCAGGAAATCTAGGGAACCAGGAGACCTTTCAATAGATTTCAGAGCCAAGATCACCTCATCAGACATTCTCTGGACAAACAGGAAAATAAGGGGCACCATGAACAGCAGCTGTGTTGCTCAGCTGGGCAAGAAAATGCAGGACAGTTTGTTAAAGTATTTGAAAAGGACTCAGTGCTGAGAACCAGAGGAAGAGAATGGATGAGATTACTGCACAAAATAGCACTCATTAAAGATTAACAAGAATGCTTAGATCTCTCCCATGTGTACCTGGCTTCTGGCATATTTCGAATTAGGTAAAGAGTTTTGTCAATAATCATTTTGTTTGGTTTTGTTCTTAAAAAAAAAAATACTTTCCCTACCACAGCTAGGTTTTTTGAATGAATGAATAAATAAATAAAGAAGAAACATGGACCTGTGAATGCCTACAATGGGCCAGGCACTGTGTAGCCAATGACAGCAGGCATTTAATAGAAAAACAGTAAAGCCCTAAGCTGCTGGAACCAGGAATAATATTTTATGGTGCTATATAGTTAGGAAGTATGGGCTCTGCACAGTGCCTTTTTTCAGACTGGGCATAATCTAGAATCTGCTCCCTTTCACTGAAAGCCAAATAGAAAGGAGGAGAGACCTGAAGATACCTTTTGAACACCCACAGGCCTGCTCTTCCTCTGTACTTCACAGGCACTTGAGTCATATTTTAGCATCTCAGCTAGTTTAGGTATATTTTCTGTCCATGTCACTTAATTAATACGAAGTAATACCTGCTAAACTAACTAAACTCCTGTGGAAATAGTAATGGAACTCAAATAGAACACACTCTGGCTTATACCGCAATCTAGTATTTCCCAGAGGTGGAATTGTACACCATTAGAAAAAGGAGTGACTATTTCATAAAATGAACTGGGACAAGTGGTTAACTATTTAGAATGAAATTAATTTAATATTTACCTCATACCATGTAGTAAAATTAATTTTGGGTGATTAAAGTTAAATATAAAAATAAACTATAAGACAACTTCAGAAAATACAGGTGAATATTTCTCTACCCTATTGATGGAAAATTGAACTAAGAAAACAATGTGAAAATCAAACACACAAAAAAGACTTTGGAGTGATGGCATTAAATTTTTTTAAATATCTGTACATCAAAATAAATATGACAAAAGCAAACAAAAATGGCAAATGAAAAACTGAGGCAAAATGTGCAACAAAACAGAAAAAGGCTAATATTCTTAGTATATAAAGAATATTTATAGCCCTAGCTGGTTTGGCTCAGTGGATAGAGCGTCGGCCTACGAACTGAAAGGTCCCAGGTTCGATTCCAGTCAAGGGCACATGCCCGGGTTGTGCGCTCAAATCCCTAGTGGAGAACTTGCAGGAGGCAGCCGATCCATGGTTCTCTCTCATCATGATGTTTCTCTCTCTCTCTCCCTCTTCCTTCTCGCTGAAATAAATAAAAATATATTTTTAAAAAGGAATATTTACAAGTCAATATGGCAAAAATAACTATCCATGGAGAAAGTTGGGCTACTCACATCAACGACTTACAAAACAGGAAATATAAAACATATATAATAAATATTTGGAAAATGTTTAATCTCTGATTTAAAAAATATAAATTAAAACAGCAATAAAATACTAGTGGTAGCCCTGACTGGTTTGGCTCAATGGATAGAGCGTCGGCCTGCGGACTGGAGGGTCCCGGGTTCGATTCCAGTTGGGAGCATGTACCTTGGTTGCGGGCACATTCCCAGTTGGGGGGTGTGCAGGAGGCAGCTGATAGATGTTTCTCTCTCATCGATGTTTCTGGCTCCCTGTTCCTCTCCCTTCCTCTCTGTGAAAAATCAATAAAAAAAAAAAAAACATAATATATATATATATATATATATATATATGTTTTTTAAAAATACTAGTGGTTAAAAGAAAGGATTCTAGGGTCAGATACTACTCCTATAATCTTAGGCAATTAATTTTACTTCTCTGAGTCTCAATTTTCTTTGTAAAATAGAGATAATAATAATATCTACATCATTGGAGTGATGTAAAAATTAATATAATGCATGTAAGGTACTCAGCACAGTGTCTGGTGCACAGTAAATGTTCAATAAACAATGGCTCTTATGAGAAAGAAAGTGGGTGATGATGATGATGATACTCATGGCTGGTGAGGGTACAGTGAAGCAGACATTTTTATATATAGCTTGTCAACAAAAATTGATTCAACTTTTCTGGAGAACAATTTAGCAATATGTATCAAAAGTCTTAAAGGGGCTCTGGCCAGGCAACTCAGTTGGTTAGATCATCCTCCCAATATGCCAAGGTTGCGGGTCCAATCCTTGGTCAGGGCACATACAAGCATGAACAAATGAATGCCTAAATAGGTGGAATACAAACTGATGGTTCAAATTCTCTCTTTCTCTTTCTCTCTCTCTCTCTCTCTCTCTCTCTCTCTTCTTCCCCCCTTCCTCTCTCTCTCTCTCTCAAATAAATCTTAAAAAGTCTTAAAGGTGGTCATATTTTTGGGCTTCTGGAAACAGAACAATGCTTAAAAGCAATGGAAGAACTCAAAATGGAAAAGATTGCTAAATGTGGCTATATCCATCCATTGATCCATGTGTCCAATACTTTTGACCCGGGTGATACAAAAATATGCATCAATAAACCAAGTCCCTGGCTTAAAGGTTAGCTGGGGCGATAAGCAGTCACACAACCAAGTACAATAAAGAGGTAGGAGGCACAATGCGTAAGTAAGGGTGCTATGGTGTGCATAGAAGGAGCACCTACCATGGTCTGGGAGTGGAGTCAGGGAAGCTTCCCAGAAGAAGTGACATTTAAGCTGGGACCTGAAGGATGAGTAGGAATTAGTCATGTAAAGAGAAGAGGAAAAAGTGTTCCAGGTAAAGGAAATAGCGTGTACAAAGCCTAGAGATAAAGGGGAGCATGGCATGTCAGCTTGACTAAGCAGTGTGCAAGGCAGGGACTTGGGAAGGGACAAGGCTAAAGAGATAAGTAAGGTTGGCTCATTAAAAGTTTTGCTAGCAAAACTCTGTAGCATAGACTTTAGTCTAAGGGTAATACAAATAATTAAAAAGCAAATAGTTTTAGCAAATACAATGAAAGACTAATATTCATAATATATCAAGAGGGCATATAGATTACGCCCGGCATATGTGTAGCTCAGTGGTTGAGCATCGACCCATGCACCAAGAGGTCACCAGTTTCATTCCAGGTCAGTGCACATTAGGTTTCCAGCTCAGTCCCCAGTGGCGGGCGTACAGGAGACAGCCAATTGATGTGGATATTTCTCTCTCATCAATTTTTCTCCCTCTCCCTTTCTCTCTCTTAAAAAAAAGAAAAGAGAGTATGTAGATTGAAAAGAATAAATTCATAAAATGGAAATACTGGATTGCAGTGAAGATTGCAGACTGTAAACTCTAAGTTTAGTAAACTCTGTAAATTTACTAAAAATCACCTGAATTGTATACATTAAAGCAGTTTTATTTTAGGGTTTGTAGGTTATATTCAATAAAACTATCTTCTAAAATTTTTAATAGAAATGGCTAATAAACATCTGAAAAACATTCCATCTATAATAAAATACATCAAACCAACTATCTTTATCCTCAAAAATTACTAATGATTAAAAATGAAATGAGAATATCCCGTGTCAATACGGCTAGGTGAAATGAACATTTTTATACTATGCTGGTTAGAATAAATGTTAATTGGAACAGCCTTTCTATAAGATATAAATATGTAATAGAAGTGTTTGAATTGTTTGTACTCTGTGATCCAGTAATTTTATTTCTTGGAATCTTAATAAATGCTCCAAAATGCACTGAACCAGAATGGCTCAGTTGGTTGAGCATTGTCCAGTGCACCGAAAGGTTGCAGGTTTGATTCTCAGTCAGGGCACATACCTGGGTTGCGGGTTTGATTCCCAGTCTTGGAGCCTATGGAAGGCAACCAATTGATCTCTCTCCCCTCCCCCCACCGCCAACTAAGCATGTCCTCAGGTGAGGATTGAAAGAAAAAAGTTCTACAAACTCTCCAAAAATTCATCTGGAGTAAAAAAAAGGCCCCGAATAGCTGCAGCAAACTTGAGAAAGAAGAATAAAGTTGGAGGGATCACAATATCAGATATCAAGCTATACTACAAAGCCACTGTTCTCAAAACTGCCTGGTACTGGCACAAGAACAGACATATAGACCAATGGAACAGAATGGAGAACCCAGCGATCGACCCAAGCCATTATGCTCAATTAATATTTGACAAAGGAGGCAAGAGCATACATCAGAGTTAAGACAGTCTCTTCAACAAATGGTGTTGGGAAAATTGGACAGATACATGCAAAAAAATGAAACTAGACGACCAACTTTTACACCACACACAAAAATAAACTCAAAATGGATAAAGGATTTAGACGTTAAGATGGGAAACCATAAAAATCCTAGAAGAAGCCATAGGCAGCAAAATAGCAGACATTAGTTGTAGCAGTATATTTACCGATACATTTCCTAGGGCAGTGGTCGGCAAACCGCGGCTCGTGAGCCACATGTGGCTCTTTAGCCCCTTGAGTGTTCTAATGCCACTTCTTCAAAATAGACTCACCGAGGCCGAAAACCGACTTCTGCACATCAGCCACGAAGTTTCAATCGCACTGTACGTGCGCACCCGCACGTGGTATTTTGTGGAAGAGCCACACTCAAGGGGCCAAAGAGCCGCATGTGGCTCGCGAGCCGCAGTTTGCCAACCACTGTCCTAGGGCAATGAAAACTAAGGAGAAAATAAACAAATGGGACTACATCAAAATAAAAAGCTTCTGCACAGCAAAAGGAACCATCAACAAAACAACAAGAAAGCCCACTGCATGGGAGAACATATTTGCCAATGTTATCCCCGATAAGGGTTTAATCTCCAAAATTTATAGGGAACTCATACAACTTAACAAAAGGAAGATAAACAATCCAATAAAAAAAATGGGTAAAGGACCTAAATAGACACTTTTTGAAAGAAGGCATACAAAAGGCCAAGAGACATATGAAAACATGCTCAAAGTCACTAATCATCCAGGAGATGCAAATCAAAACAACAATGAGGTACCATCTCAAACCTGTCAGAATGGCTGTCATCAACAAATCAACACATGACAAGTGCTGGAGAGGATGTGGAGAAAAAGGGACCCTCTTGCACTGCTGGTGGGAATGCAGACTGGTTCAGCCACTGTGGAAAACAGTATGGTGTTTCCTCAAAAAATTAAAAATAGAACTTCCATTTGACCCAGTAATCCCACTTCTAGGAATACATCCGAAGAAAACAGAAACACCAGTCAGAAAGGATATATGCACCCCTATGTTCACAGTGGCACAATTACAATAGTTAAGATTTGGAAACAGCCTAAGTGCCCATCAGCAGATGAATGGATTAGAAAACTGTGGTACATCTACACAATGCAATACTATGCTGCTGTAAAAAAAAAAAAAGGGAAATTCTTACCATATGCAACAGCATGGATGGAACTGGAGAGCATTATGCTAAGTGAAATAAGCTAGTCAGAGAAGAGAAAGATAAATATCACATGATCTCACTCATTTGTGGAATATAATGAACAACATAAACTGATGAACAAAAATAGAACCAGAGTCACAGAAGGATCGAACAGACTGTCCAAGGAGGGAAGGCAGAGGGTAAGGGGGTAAGAGATCTACCAAAGGACTTGTATGCATGCATATGAGTATAGCCAATGGACACAGACGGCGGGGGTGGGGGAGAGTGCATGTGCTGGGGGGTGGGGGTGGCCAATGGGGGGGAAAAAGGAGACATATGTAATACTATATGTAATACTTTAAAAAAAAGAATTTAAATTTAAAAAAAGAAAAAAGTTCTAAAATGCAGTTGAATATTTATGCCCAATGATATTCATGTAATTGAATTTACAATAGTAAAACAAAAAAGTTGGAAACACCAAGATGTTCATCAATAATGGAATGGTTAGAACGAGTTATAACTCAATGCAGCCATTTAGGTGATATGGCAATACATCTATGATATATATCAAACTTAAAAATGTAAAATTATATATACATCAGCATTTAAAATATATAACACAGCTTTATGGCACATATATTTTATTCTCTTTATTGTGCTTTTCTGTATTTTCCAAATTTCTATAATGGCCATGTATTATTTTTACAGTTTGAGTAACAAAGCTGTCTTCAAAAAATTAAAAAGCATCACTTTTAAGTATTTATGGTTCATATAAATCAACTAGAGGCCCAGTGCACGGCATTTTTCCACTTTGGGGGGGTGGTCCCTCAGCCCAGCCTGCACCCTCTCACAGTCCGGGCCTCCTCAGGGGATGTCCACCTGCTGGCTTAGGCCCGCTTCCCCGACAGTCGGACATCCCCCAAGGGGCCCTTAGCGCTGCTGTGGAGCGGGGAGAGGCTCCTGCCACTGCTGCTGCGCTCGCCAGCTGTGAGCCTGGCTTCTGGCTGAGCGGCACTCCCCCTGTGGGAGCACACTGACCACCAGGGGGCAGCTCCTGCATTGAGTGTCTGCCTCCTGGTGGTCAGTACGCATCACAGCAACCAGTCATTCTGCTGTTCGGTCAATTTGCATATTAGCCTTTTATTATATAGGAGGATTTCATATTTGCTATGATTTTATTTTCTCGGCTTAGGGAGAGAGATGTGGGTCATATTTGAATATATATAATTCAACAATATCTTACTTATCCATCATTATCAGGAAATAAGATATATATGTAAATAAATTTCCCAATTAATTAAAATGTATATGTTAAACATCAAAATTTTGGTGAAACTTGGATGAACATCTATCTAAAAATATACTTTACTCAATCCTGACTGCTTAAATCAAGACAAAACAAGATTAAGCCTTCTTATGATATTCAGGATCATCAATATGACCATATAATATTAGCTCTGAGGGAGTACTGAATCTTAGGTGGGTATTTGTCCTTACATTAAGTAGTCCGTAAGTGCTATGTTTTTCCTTAGGACAGCTATCTACAGGTTTTCTTCCTCCTCCCTTGCTGTAAAACCATCACAGTTATCATTTCCCAGATCTATAAGGAGCCTGTCTTTAGCAGCAGTGCCACTTTTCATTCCTATTTTATCATCTTCTGAGAGTAAGGAAATTAAATGCCCAAGGCTTTAAATAAGGATATTACCTAAACATGATCTGCACGGAGTTGGATAATTCTGTTCTAGGTATTCAAGATTACAATACAAATGAACTCCAAAGAGAGTGTGAGTTCTTGATTGTATCTCAAGTCTTGGTTTCTTTACTATACTGGCAGTCAAATTCTCGGGATCAGAAACTAATGCTGTTTCTCTTATCACACCATGGAAAGAGATGTAACCAAGAGCCAAGAAACTTAGTTCTAGTTCAGGTTCTTACACCAACCAGTTTTATAACCCTCAGCAAGTCTTTTAACCTCGGTAACCTGTCTTGCATAACTTACAAAGCTACTCTAGAAAGTTTTAGATCAAGATCACGAAAACATTCTGAGAAATATAAAGCACTACAGAAGACTAAAAGATTTTTGTAGCAGTCCACTGTCCTGTACGACCCTGGATCAATATGGGTATCCATTCTGAAAATTCATAGCAGAAAGAACAGCGGGAAAAAGATAATTCTTAAATTGCCAATTAATTAGGACACACTTATTATCTAGGAATAACAATATATTCCTAGGGCTGGCATCTCTGACTCCTCCTTCCCTATAACCAATCAATCCCCAAGTCCTTTGTGTCTTCTTCACAATCCCTCAAATCGCCCTTTTCTTTCCATTATCACTCACATTCCCAATTCAAGCCTTTATTGTCTCACACCTGGGCTACTGTAACATCCTCTAACTGGATCCACTCATGGCTTCTCCCTCTGTCAAATCCTTCTAGCCCACAGCTTCCAGATTAATTTTCTTAAAACACCAGTGATCACATCTGTTCAAAAACCTCTGAGGACGTTGCATTATCTTCTCTATCAAGTTCACGCTCCTAAGCCCAGCAGTCCCTGTGCAGCTTTAGCTGCCTCTTCACCTTTATTGCCTATTATTCTTTCCAAATTCTTCCTCAAATTGGCCTAAGTCCTTCAGATATGCCTTGTACTTTTCTGCCTCTAAGTCTTGGTATATATAGCTTTCCTCCACCTAGAATATTCTCTACTTTCCAGCTTCCAGCTCAATCTATAGAAATTCAGCCCATCCTTCAAGGGCTAGTTCAAGAGCCACATATTTTGTATACCTCCCTTTGATTACCACAAAGGAAAAAGATGGCAGATTCTAGTTAGACACATCTGGGTTTAAACTACAGCTTCAGCAGTTGAGTGTTACTGAGCATATTCCTTATTTGCTCTTTGCCTCAGTTTCTTCCATCTGTAAGATGGGGATAATAGCAATTTCCCTTGGGCATATTGTGAGGAGTAAATGAGTCACTCAATCCATGTCAAGCACTTAGCATGATGTCTGGCATAGGGAAAGACCCAAGAGATTTAGAGATTGATATTACTTTTGCCATTAGTGAATTTATCTTAATCTGAATTAAGACAATACTTATCATTACAAACTGACTATTCATGTACATACAGTATCATTTCCCTCACTCTCCTTCTCTATCCTCTCCCCTCATATTTTTTCTTCATCCTATCCCTGATTACATGATCCTGATGGAGTATATCTCTTATACATATTAGTATCTATAATAATCATTCACACCCAGTAGATGATCAATAGATTTGTTTAATCCCTAATGAAAGAATACTGAAAAACTGACACCACTAAAATTTTAAAATTCCTATACTAAAAACATATAATAAAATGCTTACGATTAATTAAAAAATATAAATTTCCAGCCTTATAAAATTAAGTTTCTCCTTTCATGACCCTCTAGATTCTTTTTGCTCATTTTAAAAAAAATCAACAACTCACCCTAACCAGTTTGGCTCAGTGGATAGAGCATCGGCCTGCGGACTGAAGGGTCCCAGGTTTGATTCCGGTCAAGGGCATGTACCTTGGTTGCAGGTACATCCCCAGTAGGGGGTGTGCAGGAGGCAGCTGATTGATGTTTCTAACTCTCTATCCCTCTCCCTTCCTCTCTGTAAAAAAATCAATAAAATATATTTTTAAAATAAAAATAAAAATAAAAATAAATAAAAAATCAACAACTCAACCTATTCATACAGCAAAAGATGCAACAGCAAATATATGCAATTCAGACAGCATCCTGAAACACAGGCTGGACTACAAGGACCAGGAGCCGACTCAGCTGAACACAGCTTTGGATGAACTGAAATGGGAAGACAATTTAAAGGGAAAGGTAATTGGCTCATCAGTCATGTTATTAATGTTTAGTTTCACACACACACACATCAGTCCCAGGATTCCTTTACACCCTGGGCCACATATAAACAACTGAAATAACCAGGCTAGTTTAGCAAGTAGATGTAGAAATATCAGTCATTTAGCTCAGCAACTGAGCTAACCACATGACTAATTTAATTACTTATGTCAAAAGTGACTATTAACATACCTAAAGACTCTAAAATAACCCAAGTTTGGCTAATTAAGTCATATCAAGTGGCATGAATTTAATCATAGATGTGGTCTTAATGTATACTAATCATTCACCTCAAGAAAAATAGTATGATAACTTGGTGTTCATATATTATGACAGCATACATGTTTTCAACAATGACCAAGAAAAATTATGTCACTATAATACTGGGTTCTAGTTTATTTGCATGATTCTACTAATCTTCAGTTGCTTTTTAAACAAAATCAATCCTGGCAACCACTATCCTCAAAGAGTTCACTAGTGGAGTAAATTAAGATGGTCTGATAGTACATTAGTGACTTTCCAAAAACTGGCATAAAGTACCACATGTAAGAATGAAGTATTGTATATTAAATTTCTATCCCCAGATACTTGTCTCCAGAGGACCTTAAACTGTTTTCTACCTTTGAAGGGCAATTATTTTCAAATCACAGAACCTTTTAAAAAGCCTTAGAAGTCTCCCCATTTCAGGAATACTTTCTATTACCTCCTAGGCAAAAGGCCTCCAGACTTTGCCTGAATACTTTCAGCAATGGGCACTCATTATTTTGCAAGGCAGTCCACTCCATTGTTACAAAATTCTTGCTTGCAATCATTGGAAATCTGCCTCCCTGAACTTCTACCCAAGGATCCTAGTTCTGCTCTCTGGAATAACACAAGGTAAATTAACCTATGAAATATAATCACTTCTAGAATTAGGATATATTTGTCAATTTGATAACACAAAATGCAAAAGAAAGCTTAAGGGGGGAAAGAAAGAAACCACCACTGTACACAAAATTTTGCAATTCAGGAAACTGTTAAAATTACAAGCCAGTTAACATATAAACAGAAGAGTAGGCCGATTTTTTACAGTGGAAGGTGGCACAGTGTTTATTGAATATCTTTTTGCAACTTGAAACTACTAAATCCACCAGCACAGTTTTAAAAATTACAGTTCTGTAGGAAGTTCAAGACGGTTTTCCCAACTGCCCATAGTTTCATTCGGTCTGCTTCCCTCTAAAACATCTGGATTACTTTTCAATGAAAGATCCCATTTCGCCCGGCTGGTGCAATATTTTATTTTGAAAAAAGTGTATTTTCAAAAACAAAGCCTAAAAGAATAGTGTGTACAAGAGTGGGGGTGGGATGAGGGACGAAGGCAAAGAAGGGCCCAGCAGGAAAAGGCTGGCCACTGGGTATGTTCCTGCTGGAAACATGCCTCACTGGCATAGGCATCTGAACTAACGAGCCGTACAAACGTGACCCAAGAATAAGAACGATCATGAGCAATAAGTGTAAGACATAAATGCCTGTAAGATGGAAATGAATTGGCATTGGTCATCATGCAGCACCAGATGCTTTGGGGGTCTCCACAGAGGAAAAGATAAGTTCAGGAAGCGGAGACCACAGCCACACTTTGGGGGAGGGAAGGAGGGAAAAGACCAAGGAGTAACTACCGTTCAGCAGTCCAGTGAAGCCCGCACAGTACAGAACACAGGAAAGACAGCAAGTGACTCGGGGAAGGCAGAGAGCGAGCCTGAAGAAGGGTGTGCAGTGCTCGCACGGGGGGCCATGGAATGGGTGTGGGTAAGCGGACGTGGATGGTTGTAAGGGGCAACGCCGGAGTCCCATGGTCCTCTCCCTGCAGCAAAGCAACAGAGGGAAAAGGAAGGGGGAGGGTGAAGAACCAGAATGACTCATTCCCAAAAGGAAGTGCTCAAGCCCTAGGGAAGCATGCCACAGGGGGGTTCGGGCGAGGACTGTTAGAGCTCGGTGCCCAGAGTGATGGGGCCAAAAATCAACGTTCCGTCGTTCCTGCAGCTCGTCTTTAAGATGGGGGGTGTGGGGGGTTCGCGGCAGCCGAGTGCCCAGGCCTGGGAAGCGGCGCGGCGCGTGCGCAGTGGCGCTCGGCGGGACCCGTTGAGGCAAAGCGGAGCCGCAGTGACAGAAGCGAGCAGAGCAGCCGCGGGGAGGGACTCACCGAGGCGCAGGGGCTGGAGGTGGTGCTGGGGGTAGGCGATCGCTGGACCGTGACCAAAGCCATCTAGGCGCTGCTGGGTTGTTCCGGGCAGGGCATTCTCGTCCTGAGAGTGAGGGGCGGGAGGGTGACGGAGCCGGAATGGGGAAAGGAGTGCGGGGTCGGGGAGAAGGGAACGGGGAGGAGAAGGAGGCCGCGGGAACGGCCGCAGGCTCCGCACCCGCCACCGGCCTCTCGCAGACCAACGCACCGAACGGGTGGCTGGTGGGCGGACTGACGGGCGGTTCGGCAGCTGCGGGGCACAATGAGCGTTCCCAGTGCGCAGGCGCCACCTGTCAGCAACCGCCTCTCCCCTCGGCGCGCGCCGCTGCCGCGCGCTAACCCTTGAGTTGCCGGAAGCCGCCGGGAGTGTGCGCCGCCGGCCGCCGCCCCCTCCCGGCTTCCTCCCTGGCGCTCGGCTCGCGTCGTCAGTCCGCGGCGGGTTACCGAGTCGGGTGGGGTGCCCGGGCCGGGGCGGGGGCCGCTGGAGTCCCAGCTCCCCACAGATGACCATTTTATGAGGTGGGCGCACAGCTTAACCAACCTTAGGGCCAAGAGACTGAAGTGAAAACCGGACGCCAACGCGTTTTCTGGTGGGAAAGGGCTCCGCGGGATCCAGACCCCCTTTCTGAGTGGGGGTGGGGCTTACGAGCTAGAAGCCCACCTGGCGTGAGCAGGACTCGGGCTTGTCATCTTCCTTCGACCCGGACTCACCTTTCCCACCCTTCGGTCTCAGAGCCCATGCATGTTTTACGACGAGTCTTTCTGAAAGATGTTTAATTGTATTCCCTGGGACGCTTCACGGGGACCCCCCCCCCTCCCCCTGTGTCCTCTATTCCCCTGGCCCCTGTCTAAGGACTCATTCATTATTCCCGAGGTAGGGAGAGGCTGAGGGAGCCTGCGAGGCCCAGAAGGCTGGGCTCAGAGTGCTAAGGGTCCAACCTGCCCTTTACCTGCCTCTTGCTTCCTACTGGGAAGAAACTAAACAGGATTTGCTTCCAGAGGTTTCTTCACCTTGTTTCTAGATTTCATTGTTTCGTAGACACGTGCGAAATGCAGATGAACCATTTTAAAGGAGCCCGTTTCTAAAAGACAAGCCGGCCGCAGCACATTAAGCCAAGGAGGTAAAGGAACATCACGATTAAAAAGGGGGGAAGAAGGCTCTACGCAAATACCATGGGTTACACAGAGAGCATTGACAAAGCTATTTCTCAGATTGCATGGATGCTCTGGTAAATACCAGCATACATAGCCAAGCTGCAGAAAACACATTCCGGAGTTTGCAGTTAGGGAAGCCCACCTCCTCCTGTTTGTCACCCAAACTCGAGGATCCCGCTGCTGCTTTTACACTGACGGGGCTGCTGAGCGCCTTCTGGCTTCGGTATGGGAAGTGCCACTGGAGCCCGCTGCGCCGAGCCTTTGTTCTCTCCCAGGGGCCCTGGGCTTGACATAATTAGCAGGGCGGTTCCATGGAGAATCGGACACCGAGGGTCCCCGTACTGTACTGTCCTAAGGAGAAGAAGCGTATCACAGAGAAGCCAGCTGGTCGGCTTCTGCCCCCTGGTGGTGGTCAAGAATGCCTGCGAGACAAAATTAAAGATGTATGATTCACAGATTAAACCACCTTGACTGTGTTTTTCCCAGAGCTACCTGGCAAACAGGAAAAGAGCAGATAAAAGTTCAGAAGTAAGAACTCTGAATCAGTGCTTAGAAGACCAATCAGGCAGCTGTATGCGGAGCCAAGAGATATACATAGCTGGAAGCTGAATGAACTGAAATGAAACACATGTGGCTTATAAACCAAAGAATCATTCTAGAAAAAGTTATTCAAATCAATAGTTCTTAGAAAGGTACTTATATGTTGACTTTCTTACTGACTCAGAGACAGCAACACTATTTTTGTGTAGCAATATAATCTTAAGGGATTCTTTTGGAAGACGAGAGAGACAATTTCATTAATCTTACAGTGGGAAAGAGCACTGCCATAGGCTTCTAATCCCAGCTCTAAAACCTTAAGCAAATGGCTTAAGCTTTTTGAGCTTTCGTTTCTTCATCTCTACAGTAAAGCTCTAACTCACAGGATTCTTGTGATCAAATGAGAATGGTGTATGGTAAAGTGCAGTATAAACTGCAAAGCCTTGTATGTAATTAAGATCATTAGTCTCTAAAGTTTGTTCCAAGTTCAGTTAGCTTTTGCTGGGTGTACCCTTCGTGTAGAAAATAGCATCTAGCAAAAAGGGAACAAAAATAACTGTAAAGATGATTCATGCCTTAATAGTAGGAGAAGTAGATTCGTGGTTAAGATGTCTCATCTGTAGGTAGGCATAGAATATTTTTATACAACATATCTGAGGTGATACAACCCTGGTCAAAATTGGGATTATAAATTCACATTAAGTTTGTATCAAGAACTTAATTTATTAATTTACAGGGGAAGTATCTCTTCCTGGTATATGAGTTTTTAAGAAAACTAAGATGTAGAAATTATTGGTGCATATTCTTTAGCTTATTCACCTTAATTTTTAAAAAATATATTTTACTGATTTTTTTACAGAGAGAAAGGAAGAGGGATAGTTAGAAACATCAGTGAGAGAGAAACATCGATCAGCTGCCTCCTGCACACCCCCTACTGGGGATGTGCCCTCAACCAAGGTACATGCCCTTGACCGGAATCGAACCTGGGACCTTTAAGTCCATAGGCCGACGCTCTATCCACTGAGCCAAACCAGTCAGGGTACTTATTCACCTTTAATTGAGAAATTATTGAATGTGTATTATATGTAGACATTTTAAAGAACAAAATAAGAGTCTATCTACCTCTCTTAAGAGTCTATCTACCTCTCTTAACAGCCTTATAACCTGTTAGCTGGGAAAACCACATCAAATAATGACAGCAGGGTTTAGTGGTGGTATAGCTTGTCCTCACTGCTATTCCCCAAGGGAGATATCCTATCTAATAAAGAGGGAATATGCTAATTGACTGCCCCGCCCTCAAAGATGGTGGCACCCACAGCCAATAAGGAGGGAATATGCTAATTGTCTGCCCCACTCTCAAAGATGGTGGCGCCCACAGCCACAAGATGGCGGCGCTCAGTCCCTTCAGCCCCACTGGGGCGGCAGGCGCAGCAAGGCCGGGCCTGCCCCAAGGTGGTCCTGGCCACTCCGTGCACCTGCCTCTGGAGTCCCTGGGTCCCCTCAGCCCCCCAGCTGCCCAGGGCCAGCCCAAGGTGCAGGCAAGCCTCGGATGGTGGCTGCCCAGCTGCCCAGGGCCACCTGAGGCTCAGGTAACCAGGGCCGGCCAAGGCTTGTGCTGCCAGCAGTGGCAGCAGCAGAGGTGTGGTGGGGCATTGCCTTCCCCTGATCACCGGGGTCGCTTCCTGCCCCTGAGGACTCCTGAACTGTGAGAGGGGGCAGGCCAGGCTGAGGGACCCCCTCCAGTGCATGAATTTTCATGCACCGGGCCTCTAGTGTGTATGTGTATGTGTGTGTGTGTGTGTGTGTGTGTGTGTGTGTGTGTGTGTGTGTGTGAAATGTAGATATGTACAAAGTGTTTTAGACACACAGAGGAGAAGGTCTAGGGAAATGTGGGCTTTATGATATTGGATTTAAAGCTTTGGCTGCAGATCCCAATATAGTTGCTTTGTGAACTGAGCTGGATCACATGTGAGCATTTGAAATCTATGCTCTCTGCCCCATTTATACCTACTTTTCCTTGGGTTCCACCCTGGTTTCTACTTGGTCTTCAGGTAATCTGAGAGAGAAGGTCTCTACTTCAAATAGAGAGAATATCCTAGAATCCTCTTACTATACTGGTTGAATTCGAGAAGAGAGACCAAGAGCAATATTCCCACAAGAGTGTGCCAAAAAGATAAAAGTCCTCCTACTTCCATTAATAGCACCTTTATTCTTCTCACCCGTGATAAAGACCTGTTTCTGCTGTTGGAGTTCAATTAATCCTTAATTTGTATCATTTCTTCTTTGGGGGTGAAATTATAGGGTAAGTTCTGAAATTCCTGAGACCAGCTGGTTCTTAAGCTTTGAAACCTGATGAAAACTATTAATCATCTCTCCAGAAAGATACACTTCCATATTTCATACATTTACTAAGATTAATTGAGGCTAAGAATCCTGATCTGAAGTTTAAGAAGTGCTTCTCAATCTTTTTTCATATCCTAGCATCCATAGAAATGATATTTGTGTAGCACACTGGGGTAAATTAAAGGGGATTTGAAGGCAACTGTATGGGCTGGATGGAAAAAGTTGTTTTCTTTATATTATATAATGAGAAAAAATAAGATAAACATATTAAGGATGATAAATATTAATTTTATATATGCTTCTAAATAAATTATTCTAAAAAATTAATGAAAAACCTGAGATTATATCTGTAAACATAACTTCAAAAAAAATTTTTTTATTGATTTCAGAGAAGAAGGGAGAGGGAGATAGAAATAGAAACATCAATGATGAGAGAGAACCACTGATCGGTTGCCTTCTGCGTGCCCCCCATTGGGGATTAAGCCCACAACCTGGCATATGTCCTCTACCAGAATCAAACCTAGGACCTTTTTAATCCGCAGGCTGACACTCTATCCACTGAGCCAAACCGGCAAGGGCTATAAACATAACTTTTTAATGTAAGGTTTTATGATTGAAATAACTATGTAATTCCTCAAAAAGAGAGTTTAACAATGACCACTTGGTAGTCATTATTATTATTTTATGTTTTTATTGATATTTTATTTATTTATTTATTTTTAGAGAGAGAGAGGAAGGGAGAGGGAGTGAGAGATAGAAACATCAATTGAGAGACAGGTAGTCATTATTGAGCACTTATTTTATATAAATAGCTGAGAAATTTAAAACACTTTCACAATGATTCAAAATTTACAGGTATAAATTATATTTGACTCTGATAGTTCTTTTTTCCAATTAGTATAATGTCTTCAATGTACTGGAGCAATTCAATGCTGATTGGAAGGCTGAGATGCTCAATATCTTTCTGGGCTATAATATGGCAGAGAGTAGGAGAACTGATGTAATTGTAGGGCAAGACTGTGAAGTTATAATGTCAGCCATGCCTAGTAAAAGCAAATTGCTTCTGGTGTTCCTTGCCAATTTGTATGGAGAAGTAAGCATTTTCCAGTTCAATCACTGCATACCAAATGGTAGGGGCTATGTTGATTTATTCCAGTAAAGATACTACCTATAGAAGAGCCGCTCTAACCAAAGGCATCACCTGATTAAATTTATAATAATTTACAGTCATTCTCCAAGATCCATCCACCTTCTTCACAAGCCAAACAGGAAAGTTAAATTGTCATGAAATAGGTTTCATCACCTCTGTTTCTTTCAGATCTTTATTGGTGTCGTTAATCTCTATAATCCCACATTCTGCTCTCCCAAGAAAGCAATAATTTTTGTTTACTCTCCTGGTATGTGTGTATGTGGGGGAGGGGGATTTCAAAAGTCTTTAACTTGACCCTTTAGACTATAATGGCCCTTATTACAGGATCAGAGAGCCAATATGGAAATGCTGCCTGTTATCAGGTATCTATTTTAATTATACATCCAGGAACTGATTAAATCACTACATAATGGTTCTATGGACCCACTCAGCCCCCTGTGATTCAAACTTGAATTAAGACTCTATCTCTCAGGGGTCGATGGGAGAATAAGAGGGACATATGTAATACTTTCAACAATAAAGATTTTTTTTAAAAAAGACTCTGTCTCTCACCTGTCCACCACAAGCCCCCACTTAAACTGGTAGACTGCCGTGGTATTTTGGGCCCCCAGGAATTAACATCAATTTAGTTCCAATGTTTAGAAATCTCTAAAAACCTGGATATTTCATATTCCCTAGCACACAATCATTTTACAAAATGGCCAGACGTCCCTGTAGAGAAGACATAGAGGAAGATTTTCAGTGTATTTAATGGCAGTGCTGCAGAATTCTCCTTTAAGGGGATCCAGCCTTCCTTTCAATTAAGAGGCTTAGGTTTGGAAACTGGGTAAAAGGTCTGAATTTTCCACTGTGGTGACTGAAGTAATATTTTTTCCACCATATGTGGATTTTTAATATTATGTGTAGATGATCAACATTTTAGTAAACTAGCCATCTATTTTATTCCTAAGACCACCATAATCATTTAGCCATAAAGATCACTAAGGATTAAAATACCTGATTACCACTATATCTATACTTCTCTTTATGGTAAATGTACCCACCTTGTCTTTGGTGGTTAAACACTGACATTGATTGACCTCTGATACTTTGAAATGGATCATCCCATCATGCCTAGCCTATGGATGAAAGCCACCACAGAGCTTTCCAGGGATGCAAGCACTCCCACTCTCTAATGTATTTTTCAGTGCCTTAGTAATGTCCCCAAAGTCATCTAGGGAGATGTACTTGAGGTAGTAGATGTGCAGGTCATATGTGATAAATCTATTTCAAAATTCCTGTCTCCCTAAGCCTTTGGATCTCTTTATGTTATGTCAGGGAAGTTCTGGTATCTCAATTTAAATAAACATAGGCCACTGTGGAGTCTATGTTTCAGTGAACTCACCAAATGGTTAGTGTCACTCCCAGCTATAAATGCTAACACATTAAATCCTTACTTCCTGATAAATGTACCCATAGCAAGAAATTCTAACCAAGCCAGTGTTATATTCTGTGCTCCTTGCTTTAACTCCCTTATAATATACTAGCACACATTCCTTGGGTTTCTGCCACTATGTAAGCAAACAGTGAAAATCTTTTGCTATAAAAGCCATTTCCTCCTGGTCAGACTTTGTATTTGCCCTGTTGGAGCATTTTAAGATCTGATTTTAGTTATGGTTTTACTAGAAATAAGAGGTGGTTGTTGTGAGTCTTGAGGAAAATGGGCATCCCCCTGCAAAGATATTGCCCAAGATGAGATTATTACAATGTTTTCAATTAAGAGAAGGCTAGTCTCCACAAATGCAAGAGAACAAACTGCTTCCATTGGCAAAAGAGGCTCAGAGTGGCTCATGTATTTGAGATTATCAGTCTTCTAGTCCAATTAAATGTCATCATTCCAAATTTCAGGGTTCCCCTTCTTATCAATTTAGTGCCCCAATTTTCACATAAGTAACATAGCTAGATTGTGAATTCAATTTATGTTATAAGTCTGCAACCCATAATTTTTGATGAATAGAACCCTTTATCATTAATTATATAATGTATTTGTTACAGTTTTTGGCTTATAGCCTATTTTGTTTCTTGGTTTCCATTTGCATGGAATCTCTTTTCACATCCCTTCACTTTTGCCTATATGTGTCCTTTAAGCTGATGTGAGAGACTCTTGTAGTTATCATATAATTGGGTCTTGTTTGTGTAATCCACTGAGCAACTCTATGCATCTTGATGGAGAATTTAATTCCTTTACATTTAGAGTAATTGTTAATAGGTAAGGACTTACTAATGTCATCTTACTGTTTTCTGAATGTTTTATAGTTCCTTTCTCCTTCTCTTTTTGCCTTCCTTTGTGAACAGATAATTTTCCATAGTGGTATGTTTTGATTCCCTTCTCTTTATCTTTTGTGTATCTCCTATGGATTTTTGCTTTGTGGTTAACATGAAACATTAAACATCTAATAGATGCAAAATTTATTTTAAGCTGATAACTTCAATCACACACAAAAACTACCCTTTTACTCCCCTCCATACACACATATTTTATATTTTTTCTGCCACAATTTACTTCTTTTTATATTGTATATATATTAGCAAATTATAGTAGCTATTTTGTTGTTGTTGCTAATCCTTATCAGAGGATATTTTTCCATTGATTTTTTTAGACAAAGTGGAAGGGAGGAGGAGAGAGAGACAGAGAGAGAAACATGATGTGAGGTAGACATATTAATTGCTTGCCTCCCGCACATGCCCCAACCAGGACTAGTGATCAAGCCTGCAACTGAGGTACATGCCCTTGACCAGAATCAAACCTGAGACCCTTCAGTCCATTGGCCAATGCTTTATCCAGTGAGCTAAATCGGTTAGGGCCTTAGCTTTACTTTTAAGTGTTCATCAAGAAAGGTTTACATTCAGCCTTTTTTCTTCTTCTCTAGCTATTGTTACTGGGTGAGCTACACTAGCAACCTCCTACAAAGACATTTTCTATCAATACCCAGAGGATCAAGATTCATAACAAATCTAATTATATCATATATCTTTTCGTAGTCTGAGTAATCAGAATAATGTATAATTTCTTTTTTATACTGGGAAACCCCTTCCTCAAGGATAATTGGCTGCTCTTTCATATATGACTGACAGTCTTGCCAACCAAGATGCCAAATGCTGCAATTCACCAATTTACAAATCTATTGGGAGTGTGTGTGGAGAGTCCTAAACTAAATTTACAAAGGCTAGCTCACAGCCAACAACCTAAGTGGAATGACTCTAGAATCTTATGGGTGGGAGTGTGAGCTGTGCAGAATGCTATACACTTTGATTAATTCAAATGCAGAGTAATCCTGTTTAGACTGGACAATGCTTCCATCATTTTCCAGTGGACTTGATTCTGCATAATTTTCTACAAATGCATCATAATATATTTCAGTGGCATTCAGATTCTTACTGGACACTTCTGTCAGGCTATCAAGCAGGTAGCTTAAATGTAATGCCTCCAAACTTAAATTTGTATCATTCCTAAAACCTGTTATCCTTTCCTTCCCTTATTTCAACAAATGGCATCACCATCCATTCACCTTTCTAAACATGGAAAAAAGAAAACACTCAGTGAGCCTTAACTAACCTCTTCTTTCACTCCTTAGATCCAATTATGCCCCAGTCCTGATCATTGTAGCTGTTTTTGTTTGGGTTCTCTCAGAACAGACCCTGATCTAAAATGTTGAGTACAAGTTCATTGGGAGGTGGTCCCAAAAAACAACGGTAAGGGTGTAGGGAAGAAATACAGGAAATGAAAGAAGCCTGTATTATTGAGTATCAAATGCAATATTGGGCAACTGAAGTTCAATGCCATTGGGTAACTCTGGGAGTCAGAATAGAACATGCCTCAGAAATGCTCCACCTGTGAGACGATGGAACTTCCTATTCATCAATGGCTGAGGGCTTCTCCTATCCGATATTAACTTCCAAGTTCTTCTGGCCTGTCCCACATTTGGACTGTCAGGAAGTCCTCTGAGAGAATTGCAGATGCTTGTAACCAGAAGCCATCTGCATGTTTTGTGAAGGTGAAGCTGAAGGAATGTGGTTAGGGCACTGACAATGTCTGGCAGAGCCTAAACTAGAGTAGAGTGAGGGGCAGTGAGGTATTCATCTCAGGTGCAACATTTAAGATGCAAAATTTACCTTGATTCTCTTTTCCCCACCCCATTCCTTCACACTTCCAGTCTTTGCTGGAACCACCAACTTGATCACATCTGTACTGTTTAAAAAACACACATAGAGTAAAGTCTAAACTCCTTGCTTTAGCATGAGTAACTCTTTGCAGATTAAGAATTTACTTTTTGTGGACCCTGAGAAAGAGATACCTACTAAGAAGGGCTCCTAGTGGCTTTTAACTGGGCTACAAAAAAACAAACACACACACACACACCAAAAAACAAAACGCAAAAAAACGGAGCCTAGCAGCCATTTCTAATCGGGGGCCTCTCATGCAAACTGCACTTTAGGGAGAAGCCTGCACTAAGTTGCCTGCAGCCTGCACTAAACTGCCTTCCTGCATTGTGTTTCTGCCATCTGAACCAGCCCTGATAGAGGATTTTCTGAAATCCTATTTCAACCAATGGAACTGAGGCTTCTCTTCCTCCCCACTCAGTTGGTTGTGCAGCTATATCCCCATCAACATCTTCACCACTGAATCAGATCAGCTTCATTCTGACCAACCAGGACAATGTTTTTTGGACCAAAACTGTGAAGATTTGGAGTCCTCCTTTGCATGCAGACAGACCAATCAGGGGCCTTCTATATAGGTCAGCTCCCCTCTGGCTCTGGGGGCACTTTCCCTTTCCACCAAAGACTGAAGACTATTTCCCCTTCTTGTGCTAAAACATGGAAGACATCCTGCGGGAGCAGAACAGACTGGAGCAGAGCAAGGCAGAGCAGTGTGAACCAGTGCAGATGGAGCTGACCTGAGCAGAGCAGAGCTGCCTTGCCCCAGGTCGCCCTTGTCCAGGGCCTCTTCTCAGCCATGTTGTTTCACAACTGTGCTGCTTCCTACTTGAGCTATAACACTATTGAGCTGTTTGTCAGTGCTGTTTTCACAGCTGTACTGTATCACAATTGAGCTGTTTTGCACTGAATAGAGTTTCCTTTTTTACTGCATCCCAAATTAAAGCTTCCTGTTGGCACTGAATTGGCACCAACGACTATTGACTGACATTTTTTATTTTCATTTTCTGCCACTTTCTTTTATATAACTACTAGAGGCCCGGTGCATGAATTTATGCATGATCAGGGCCGGGGAGGGACGCAGGAGGTTGGCCAGCTGGGGAGGGACCACAGAAGGGCTCCAGGGTGTGTCTGGCCCATTTTTCTCAGTCCCAATCAGCCAGACCCCAGCAGCAAGCTAACCTACTGGTTGGAGTATCTGCCCCTAGTGGTCAGTGCATGTCATAGCGACTGGTCAACTGTCTGCCCCTGGGTGGTCAGTGCATGTCATAGCAAGCAGTTGAGCAGCCTTAGCATATCCTCTCTAATAAAATGGTAATATGCAAATTAACCATCACTCCGCTACATAAGCCATGCCCACCAGCCAAAGCCACGCCCACCAGCCAATCAGGGCGAGTATGCAAATTAACCCCAGCCAAGATGGCTACAGCCACAGAGAGCAAGGTTTCCCAGGTAACAGAGGAAGCCAAGCTTTCCATAGCCATTGCAGGCCTAAGCCTCCACTCAAGCTACAAAGTTTCAATTATAGAAGGTAAACAAATTCAAACAAATGGCGGCAGAACAGAGCTTGAGAGAGTAAGCCAGGGTTGCCGGCGGCAACAGGGGAAGCAAAGCTTTCCGCACACCCTGGCCTGGCTCACCCGCTTAAGGCTACAAATTTTCAATTGTAGAAGGTGAATTAACTGCCACAGAAATGGCTGCCACCCCAGAGCAAGCAGGAGGCTTGGCTCCGCTCCAGGCTACAAAGTTTCAATTGTAGAAGGAAAATAACAGATACCAGGGCCTCCGCTTGGGTCACCAGCGGGTGTGGCCGGCCTGCAAACCACCAGAGGCCCCTCGCTCAGGCCGCCCCACGCCCCAAGGGAACCCCTACCCTGATCCGGGACACCCTTCAGGGCAAACCAGCTGGCCCCCACCTCTGTACCAGGCCTCTATCCTATCTAATAAAAGAGTAATATGCAGATTGACCATCACTCCAACACACAATATGTCTGCCTCCATGTGGTCAAAGATCCTGCCCCCATGTGGACACAAGATGGCCACTACAAGATGGCCAACAGGAGAGGGCAGTTGGGAGGCACCCGGCCTGCAAGGGAGGGCAGTTGTGAGGGACCAGGCCTGCAAGGAAGGGCAGTTGGAGGTGACAACCCTGCAGGAGAGGGCAGTTAGGGGTGACCAGGCCAGCAGAGGAGGGAAGTTGGGGGCAAACAGGCTGGCAGGGGAGCAGTTAAGCATCAACCAGGCTGGCATGGGAGTGGTTAGGGGTGATCAGGCTGGCAGGCAGAAGTGGTTAGGGGCAATCAGGAAGGCAGGCAGGCAAGCAGTTGAGAGCCAGCAGTCCTGGATTGTGAGAGGGATGTCCCAGATTGGAGAGGGTACAGACTGGGCTGAGGGACAACCCTGCTCCGTGCACGAATTTCGTGCACCGGGCTTCTAGTCCTATATAATCCAATATAATAAAGAGGTAATATGCAAAGTGACCATCACACCCTCACACAAGATGGCCACCCCCATGTGGTCACAAGATGGCTGCCACAAAATGGCCAGCAGGGGAGTGCAGTTGTGGGTGATCAGGCCGGCAGGGGAGGGCAGTTGGGGGTGACTGGGCCTGCAGGGAAGTGAGGGCATTTGGGGGGGACCAGGCCTGCAGGGGAGGGCAGTTAGGAGTGACCAGGCTGGCAGGGGAGGGCAGTTGGGGGCGACTGGGCCTGCAGGGGAGGGCAGTTGGGGTGATCGGGCTGGCAGGGAGCAGTCAGGTGTCGATCAGGCTGGCAGGGAAGTGGTTAGGGAGTGATCAAGCTGGCAGGAAGAAGCAGTTAGGGGCAATCAGGTAGGCAGGCAGGAGAGTGGTTAGGAGCCAGCAGTCCTAGATTGTGAGAGGGATGTCCAACTGCCAGTTTAGGCCCAATCCCATAGGGGTCCCAGATTGGAGAGGGTGCAGGCTGGGCTGAAGGATACCTCCACCCCCCCAGTGCCCAAATTTCATGCACTGGTCCTTTAGTCATTAGCATATTATGTTTTGATTGGTTGAATAGCCATCTGGCCAACTGGACACTTAGCATATTAGGCTTTTATTATATAGGATTATATAGGACTGGAGTGGGATCCCTCACTCTGGCCTGCACCATCTCGCAATCCAGGACCCCTCAGGGGTTGTTGGACTGCCAGTTTCAGCCCAATCCCCACAGGCCAGGCCGAGGGACCCCAATGGTGTATGAATCCATGCACCGGGGGCCTCTAGTATGCATATAAGATCTTTGGTTAATCTCCTACTGCCCTCCCCCCTCCCCCCTCTCCTTCTGAGATTCATCAGCCTGTTCCATGTTTCCATGCCTGTGCGCTGAGCATCTGCCCCCTGGTGGTCAATGTGTGTCATAGCTACCAGTCGAATGGTTGAATGGTCAAATGGTCACTTAGGCTTTTATATATATAGATGCTCTATTACATGAATGCTTCAAACACTTTTTGAACTTTCATATCCTCTTGTGTGTGTATTGTTCCTTCTGCCTCAAATAATCTTCCCCACACCTTTATACAAAAAGGTCTTACTAGTCCCTGAATACAGCTTGAAAATCTATTTTTCTGTGAAAAATTCCCTGATCTCTCTGGAAAAATATATTACTTATTCCTCTGTGTTCTTGAACATTTTGTATGTACCTGTACTTTTGCACTTTGCAAATTGAGTTGTATCTGTTTATTCATTTTTCCCTCACTAACCTGGGAACTCCTTAAAGGCAGGCCTGATTCAGATTTTTAACCCCAGTGTCTACCTGCATATAGAAAGCACCCAAATAAGGTTTCTTGAGTTGAATTTATCTGGGTGTTTCCAAACAAAACAGATTTTTACAGAAATAGAAGAATGCTTCTTAGCATTTTCAGGAGATGGGAAACTATAAGCAAAGAAAGCAGTCTGTGAGAATGTACAATTGGGACCTATCAAATAAACCTAGTTTATATATGAACTACTTCAAAAAGGCTTCAAGGCAACTATTTTTAAGTGTTGGAATCTGTTGTCTCCAAAGGCAGTACTTTTGGTTTATTCAACTAGAACATGTGTTATGTTGATAAAAAGGCGAATACTCTAGTACATTATAAGTATAATATTTCAGATTAAAGAGTCCCTAGATTGTAACTGCCCTAGAGACAGAGGCCATGAATATAAAATTTACTTTTTACATAGCACAAACTAGACTAAACATACACAAACTCTTAAATGAATTTTGGCACAGAAGTGATTTTGATAATCTGTGGTTGAATCTATAGTCATTTGCAATGAAGTGGGGACTTGGTAATTATCCAATTTAATTCCTTAATATGAATAAATAAAACAGATAAATCACATTCCTCTCAGAATTCCCCTTCCAAAAAAAATGCTTTTTAGTGAGATTATTATTCTAATGTCTGTCAGCCTTTCTCACATGAATTAGGTAGCCATCAAAGTTTTACTTCACCTCATCTTGTTTGTTATTTCAAAAATTAATGAAGATGACAATGTTTTTAAAAATTCAATTGCATTACTGTTGCTGGTGTTTTTTCTTAATGATAATAGTGATGATTACTGGGGTGAGTTTTCCTGTCTCCCTGAGCACTAGCCTAGCATTAATCTAGCTTTGGTCAGTAATAACAGAAATAACAGTATTACAGTTTGAAAAATTTAACAGTTGAGAACTCATTACCATTCAATAGAATGGTGGGATGTGGTGGGGGTCAGGGGAGATTTTGATCTTTCAGAGTACCTTTTGTTGTTTATTAATATTGTCTTTCTCTCTTTTTGTTATTAATAATGGTCTGGTAATACTTTCCCCTACCATTTGATGATATTTTTTACTGGTCCAGATGAGTGAGTCAACATCTCAAGAGGAACCCAAACCTGCTCAGGTACCTGGCCTAAATAGATGCCTAACCATTTAACCATGAGAGGGTTAGAGACTCAGTTTTCTTGGGAGAATTGAGATGAAATATCATACTCTATCATTTAATTAATTCTTTTTAGTTGAAGTATTCTGCATCAGATTTTGACAAAAATGCAAAAAAGGGATCAACTAAAAAGCAGTGGCCTGCTTCTAGTTGGTTGACATACCTTATCTATATAATAAAAGGCTAATATGCAAATTGTCCCCTTGGGAGTTCGACTGCTAGCTATGACATGTGCTGACCATTCAGGGGGTGGCACAGAACGAAGGGAGGCCCCGGCCGGCAGCTGGCAGCTGGGGAAGAAAGGCTCTAGCCCGCAGCCAGCAGCTTGGGGAAGGAAGGCCCCGGCCAGCAGCCAGAAAGCCCTGATCAGCCCTGATCACTGGCCTGGGCTAGGGACCCTACCTATGCATGAATTTTATGCACTGGGCCTCTAGCATATTAATGAGCCTGTTACTGTTTGAATTTGTTAATACACTACCTTGGTGTGATTTTATTTGATATGAGGTTTACTCATTATGTGAAAATTTTTAACATAAAAAGCTTGCTATACTAGAGTATAAGGTATTAGTTTATCTACAGTTCCTTCTGGATAACACTTATTAACACTGTTTCCATTTTAGGAAAATGGAGAAGAAAACAAAGAAAGGAAACAGGACGCAACTAACACAAATGAGCCTACTGAGGTAGAATTTTCATAAAAAGTCAGATATTATCCCTAACCGGTTTGGCTCAGTGGATAGAGAGCATCAGCCTGCAGACTGAGGGGTCCAAGGTTCAATTCCGGTCAAGGGCATGTACCTTGGTTACGGGCACATCCCCAGTAGGGGGTGTGCAGGAGGCGGCTAATCGATGTTTCTCTATCATCGATGTTTCTAACTCTCTATCCCTCTCCCTTCCTCTCTGTAAAAAAAAATCAATAAATATATATATATTTTTTTAAAAGTCAGATATTAATGCTGGAGAGTAACTTGGACAAATTAATTTTCTTATAAAAGTGAATCAGTTGCAGGATGCTTCCATAGATAAATTATTTGTGAAGAGCTATTATGAATTATACATAAATAAAGATTGCTTTCTAAAATCAGAACTATTACCCTAAATACAATAACAACCAGTTTTTAGGGTAATTTATGATCATTCTGTACTTTTCATGTTAATCATTTAAGTAACTTTGTGTTTAAATAAATACAAGACTTATATGAGAAAGCATTTTACAGTAAAGGAAAGCAACTGAAAATAGTTATATGGATTCACCATTAAGTTGACTAACTTGAGTCTCTAAAATATTCTGTTCTTCATCTTTTAAAAGTACACTGTCATAAGTACAAAAAGCTATTTTGCCACTATTTATTCATAAAACTAACCTTTAATTTCCTCAATTAAGATGAAATGTTTTCTTTCACCCACAAACATGGAAGATGATTCCAATAGTAAAAGAAATATTTTCGCCCTTGCCTGTTTGGCTCAGTGGATAGAGTGTTGGCCCGCGGACTGAAGGGTCCCGGGTTCGATTCCGGTCAAGGGCATGTACCTTGATTGCAGGCTAGATCCCCAGTGAGAATTGTGCAGGAGGCAGCTGATTGATATTTCTATATCATCAATGTTTCTAACTCTCTATCCCTATCCCTTCCTCTCTATAAAAAAAAAAAAATCAATAAAATATATTAAAAAAAGAAATATTTTCAAAAGTCTGATTTCATTATGCTGTGAATTATGTTTCTAGAAAGTATTGTATAATTCAAAGATTAATGTACCTGTAGCATAATATTCTTAGCATATTACTTTGTTAGCAATAGGAAGATGTGCTGACACATTGAGCCAATACGTTTTATCTTGTGAATGCAGTAAATAGACTGATTACTACATTGCTTCTAATATACAGCATTAAATCCTAGAAAAATTAAGTAGGAATGTTTGGCAACTATAAGGCATTTATCTACATTCTTTAATTGGGAGAGTTGATGCAACTTAGAAGAAGAGCAACTCATTTGAAAGGCTTTTTTTTTTTCTTTTCAGAGTTCACATAGTTCAGCACACAGTTCTGCATTAGATATCGGTAAAGATGGGGAAGAAGAAGCAACAGATGCAATCAAATCCGAAGGTAGAGAACTAGCCATTCCCCTACAGCAGCAATTTTCAGTTGGTATGCTGTGGCAGGCACACTGGTGTGCCACAAGAATTTTTAAAACATGCAATTCCTGATGATTTAGTTGGGGCACTGACCTCTTTTCCCTTAGATTGTCAAATTTAAAAAATGACAACATGACAATGGCTATCTGGTGTGAATGAATCAAAATTGTACCTTTTTTTTTTTTTTTTTGTCAAATCGGCAAAAATACTTTTGGTGCACTGCAGAATTTTAGTAATTAGTTTGTGTGTTTCATAAGATGAAAAAGATTGAAAATTGCTGCTCTGCATAATAGATTTTAAAACTATTACGTAGTTTTTATTAGGGATACATTTCTCAAGATTTTGCCCTTTAAAAATATAATCTTAGTATTTTAAATGCAGTTTGGAAAATAGTTTAAAATGTATTCCCTTTAACTTTTATTAATACTTCTAAGGCAATATTATGACTATTCATCTTGTACTAAAAGAGGAAATTAGCTAAGATTGGAGACATACCAGAAAACCCATTAACCCTATATAATAAAAGTGCAATGTGCTAACTGTCCAACCATTCGACCGGTCCACCAGTCGCTATAATGTGTACTGACCACCAGGGGGCAGACAATCCGACAGGTAGGTTAGCTTGCTGCTGGGGTCTGGCTGATCAGGACTGGGTGACATGGGCCGGACACACCCTGGAGCCCTCCCGCAGTCCTTCCTGGGCGGCCAACCTCCCGCAGTCTGTTCCTGGCAGGCTGGCCCCCATTGGCCCCACTCGGGACTGAGTGAGACAACCTGATCTCTGGCCAGGCCAAGGGACCCCACTGGTGCACGAATTTGTGCGCTGGGCCTCTAGTACAAACATAAAATGGGGAGCCATGGTGATTAAGCCTGCATATTGTTTTTCTCTTTTTTCTTTTTACCCCTGTACCTGACCACACATTTATTCTGTTTGACTTCTAGTCCCATACTTAACTGAAATCCCACATAATTATGCAGATTGAAAATGTATTATGATTCAGAAGGCAACAAATAAGTGGGCAAGACATTCATTCCTTTCACTAGTTTGTCTTTTTTTAAATATATATTTTTATGTTTAATCATAAGTTTAAAAAAATGAGAAAACACCAAACCTACACATAATGCCAGTAACTTTTAAAATCTTTACACCAAATGCTATTAATAATGTTAGTTCTTCTAATTTCAGATACTTAGTGAAATCCTGTGTGACAGAAATTCTTTACAATATTTTCAATTTAACCATTTCAATTAATTGAAATTCCCTTCAATTCAGTTTACAAGTATTGAGTTTTTAGTATATGATACACTATGCAAGGCTGAATTACAATAATAGTTATTGAAGTGTTTTCCAAACTATAAATTGCTATGTATATGCTATTTATAACTTTTAGATGCTTACTTTTCTACAAAGTGTTTCTCTGTCTTTTTAACCAACTTAAGCAATGGTTGACTATTTCTTCTTCTTAATACATATTTTAATATTTACACATTAAGAACCAAACTTTCCAACATTTGTTCTGTTCTTATTGTAAACTTAGTACAATTTTCACAGCATCACTAACTTTTTAAAAAGTTTCTTTGCAAGTCCCTCTCCACCTGTCTTCCCCTCACCCTGATACCAGTCTCTTGGTTTCACTTCCTTCTCACTCCCATACTCTACCACCATTTCATACATATACTTTGCCTTTACCTTAATCACTTGGGCCGGGTTTATAAATGAACTCTTTCCTTTTAAACATGCCAAACAAAACTGTGATCTAGGTAACTTGTTATAAATTTAATTAGGTGTTCACATTAATCAGTTATGGCCAAATTTGCACCTGCAAAACTTCACATATGTATTCTTTCATGTAATTTATTGTCTCTCTAGAAAACATATTAATCAATAGGTTTTGATCATTCCTGTTCTTATTCTTTCAATTTCTGTTATTGCTTTTCCATGTATAGTAAAAGGAAGTATGTTTAATTTGTGTAAGCCTATCCCAGAACATGATATATACTGAAAACATTGCAGTTCCTTGTTGCAATATTAAACGTAATGAAATATACTTAATTTATTCAGTGATCAGTCATAATTAAATATAATATTCTGAATCTCCCTTTGTGAATGTGTGTGTGTGTGTGTGTGTGTGTGTGTAAGTAAGACGTGGGAGGAGGAACTGTTATTGCAATTTCAACATGTCAAAGGACGTGTTTTTATCCTTATTATATGTCAAAATGATGTCATCTTGCCAGGCAACTCCCAGAATGTGCTCAATATATATCTTCACATAGAAAATATTGTGGTTAAATATACCATGTGAATTTCTCACTTCTTTGTCTTAATTGTTTTACTTTTTAGACTATGAGTTTAACTTGCATTTTGAGAAATCTTTTTTTAAAAAACAACTATCAATTTGCTCAGCTCTGTTCTCATTGCAGAGCCTAAGATTAAACAAAGTTCTGTAGGAAAATGCCTTTTCCTATAGCTATTGAATTTAATTGTAGTTGTATTTAGTAGTGTTTCTTTTTCCTCTGCTTTCACAGTAGTCTTTCTACATTATGTAGCAATGTTAAGAAATCCTGATAAGACCAAGCCAGCTGAGTTTCAGACAGGGACTGTGTTTAAAGAGAACATCATACATCTAGTTGAATAGCCCCACTGAGTCAATTTTCACTAATTTAATCAGGAGCCAGTCCCACTAATGTTACATGCCTTCTTGTGAAGAAAGAGTCTACTAAGGCTTATTATAATGTGGGTTATAATTCATTCCTATTTATGTCCTTAAATAGGGTTGTACCGAGGCCATGCTCAGCAGTGGCTATGCACTAAGTGCAGAAAATGATTAAAGTCACTTGTAAGGCTGGACCTTTCGCACAATATGAATAAGGAACTCTTTTGTGTCCCTACTTATTTAGTAGAAAGCATTTATGCCTATAGTGTGTAAATGAATAGGTCTTTGTATGTTAGAAAGTGGATTAATACAAGGGTGAAGGTGTGTATGTTGGTGTGTATGAAAGGCTTTTAATTCTATGAAGAGTTTAGGAAGAAAATCCTGAAATAGAATTTCAGTGCTTAGCATAGTGCTAGGCACAAAGTGAGAGATCAATAATTATTTATTGAATGAATGTATACATGAATAAAAACATCTGTAAAAGGGTTTAGGAATGTCCAAACACAGACCTGCTTTTCTTTTTAAAAAGCACCTGTTTGAAACTATATTCAAATGAATCTCTGAGTTAATTTGTCCTTGGGGCAGTGCTATATAATTTATGATCCTTGAATTCAGAGGTCACTCAATCAAAAGACAGTTGTATATAGGCTTAATCAGAATCCTGATTTATTGACCCTGCTATTGCTGTACCTCCTTTTCTTTTCTTGGTTTTATGGCCCTACGAGAGAAGTGTTTGACTAGAGTTGTAACCAAACACACATCTATTTCTCTTCTACGTATGAGGGGGGACAATGTAAGCACTAGGATTATTGCTTAGCAACTTATAATATCTAAGAATACTGGAGGAGCACTAATAGGCTATAACCGTGGTCGGCAAACTGCGGCTTGCGAGCCACATGCAGCTCTTTGGCCCCTTGAGTGTGGCTCTTCCACAAAATACCACGGTCTGGGCGAGTCTATTTTGAAGAAGCAGTGTTAGAAGAAGTTTAAGTTTAAAAATTTTGGCTCTCAAAATAAATTTCAATCGTTGTACTGTTGATATTTGGCTCTGTTGACTAATGAGTTTGCCAACCACTGGGCTATAATGAAGATAGAGAATGCCCTAGTTCATGTGGGAGTTTATAATGGGTTGTGGCAGTTGGGTAGATATTAATTTGCTATACATCTGTAGCACTATTTTTAAAGCAGGAAAAGGAATATATGTCTTGCATTATGCTGGAAAGGTTAGAAGCAGAGAGAATGCATTAAAACCTGCACACTTTCAAGAACTGCTCTTACACACATATTTAAAATAAAAATATAAACAATGTATATTAATGGAGCAGTGTTATAAAACAGAATGAATTTCCCCATCCCCACAAAAAAGTGGTCAATTTGTTTCTAAATCCAACCGAGATGTAAAAGGAGAGCATTATACTATCTTCCACACTTCCCCATATTAAAATAAGAGAATTAGCCAAAAAGGAAATATAAACTTGGGAGGGAGGTTCATAAATACTATCTACTACTGGATATAAGACATTGTTTAGATTAAATATTGGCTTTTCAAGGGTTTCTTTAGAGACTACTTAATTAGACTTTTCTGATAGTCTCTCAGATTTCCTTATTTTTAGTGATCTTGACAGTGGTGAGGTTTGGATCACCATCCATCCCTGGATCTAAATGGGTGAGGTGCCCTAGCTGGTTTGGCTCAGTGGACGGAGCGTCGGCTTGCGGACTGAAGGGTCCGGGTTCAATTCTGGTCAGGGCACATGCCCAGGTTGTGGGCTCAGTCCCCAGGAGGAGGTGGGAAGGAGGCAGCCAATTGATGATTCTCTCTCATCATTGATGTTTCTATCTCTCTCTCCGTCTCCCTTCCTCTCTGAAATCAATAAAAATATATTTAAATAAATAAATAAAATAAAAAATAAATGGGTGAGGTCAGTATTATCTAAACCAAATTGATTAAGAAAGAAATTTGGGCAGACAAAAATATCTATCATTAGAGGTCAGCTTGGTTGGAGCATCATCTGGTACATCAAAAGGGTTGTGGGTTCAATTCCAGTCAGGACATACCTGGGTTGCAGGTTTGATCCCCAGTTGGGGTGGGTGTGGGAGGCAGTCAATATTTCTCTCATCTCAAAATCTCTCTCTCTCTCTCTCTCTGTCCCTCTCTCCCTCTCTCTCTCTCTCTCTTTCCTCTTCCCTTCCTCTCTCTCTCTAAAATCAATAAACATATCCTGGGGTGAGGATTAATATATATATCTCAGTGGAGAAGAAGTGGTCAACCGTGCCACATGCTGCAGAGAAATAGAACATGTGTTAAGGAGTACTATCAAGTATTTTTATAGAATGTCCCTAATTGTGATTGGTCTGAATATTTAAAAAAAAATCATGATAAGCTTGGGATTATGGGTTTGGGGGAGGAAGACTATAGGTAAAATGCTATCCTCATCACATCCTATCAAGTATATCATATATGCTATTAGCATGACTTTGTACTGTTGATGTTAATTTTTCTCATCTGACTGAGATAGCTTTGTCAGGTTTGTCCACTGTAAAGTTACTCATTTCCATACCCTACTTTCGGGAAGAAGTCACTTATGCACAGCCCACACTTAAAGAGAAGAGCATTATACTTTACCTTTTTGAGGGCATACCTTTTTTAATACTTCTGCATAGGAAGGGCATTTGTCTATTTCCCCCATTTACTTATTTATTCAAGTATTTGTTTATATCAGTATGGATTTAAGAATATTTATTTTATACTTGGTTATAATCCAATACTACTTAATTTCTTTGCTTAAATTGTTTCATCTTTGGCCATTAGGAGCTCTTTCAGTTGGCTGCTGTGTCCCTTTGACATATCACAATCATTGCAGAGTTGTTTGAACACTTCCTTATTTTCTGGCACTACAAGATGCTCCAGGCTCATCATATATGTATTTCCTGTCCCAGTTCTTAAATTAGCCATTTCTCCAATGAGTCCTGATTTGTAAAAATTTGAGAATGATATTAGCAACCAAGATCCGAGCACTAGGTACCCAAGTGTTCTTTTATTTTCCATAGCATTTATAACATTTTTTAAAATCCTCACCTGATATATGTTTTATTGATTTTAGAGAAAGAGGAAGGGAGAGAAAGAGAGAGAGAGAAACATCAATGTAAGAGATAAACATTGATTCGTTGCCTCCTGTATGTGCCATGACTGGGGATCAAATCCACAACCTGGGTATGTGCTCTGATCAGGAATTGAACCCACATTCTTTATAGTGTATGAAATGACAATCCAACCATCTGAACCACTTGACCAAGGCTATAACATTCTTTTTATTTTCTTTAATTTCTCTTCTGTGAGGACATTGATTATAATGCTTTTAGAGACTCCTTACATTTATTCTATTAATGCTATTTCCTTGGGTATTATTAATTATTGCATTGGTTGAATTTAGTCATGGAGATAGTTTTCTTTAGTCAGGATTCTTATGTGTGTGCTTACATTTGCATTTGGGAATCCCTGTTTGCTCTTTTGTGGATGGAGTTTTTGTTTTCTGTAGCCTGCTGCCAGTGATTGTGGCTGAGAGGTAAGATGTGCAGCCAGTGAAGTCTGTCAGTAATTTATTTTCTCTGTGTGTGGAGGCATTATCCTGCCTCTCTATCCCAAACCACTATGTCCCAATGCAAGGATGAATCCATATCTACATTCTTTAAACTTGGGGTGCCTCAAAGCTGCTCTCAAATTTCACAGTGTATGTTTTTCTCCTTTATATTTTTAGTCCCATATTTTCTTCAATCATTCTGCTCCCACTCACCTTACATTTTTCAGAGACCCTCAAAATTTCTGCCTACTGAAGGACTCCTTCATGGTTGCCAGCATTCTTATATTTATACTAAAACTAGAGGCCCAGTGCATAAATTCGTGCACTGGTGGGGTCCAGCCAGCCCACCCCACCATCGGGGGCAGGCCAGCTGGGGCGAGGGGCTGTGGGTGGGGCCAGCTAGGATGAGGGGCCACAGGTGGTTTGCCAGCCGGCCCAGCCCCCGATTAGGGGGGGCCGCTCAGGGGTGGGGCCGGCTGGGGGAAGGGCTGCAGGCATTCTGGTTGTTCTGCTGTTTGGTCAATTTGCATATTAACCTTTTATTATATAGGATACACACACAAAACCTTTTCTGTCATTTCTAGAAATTTTAGTAGGGAGTGAGTAGTAGGTGCTTGTTCTCAGTTCACTATCTTGGTCTAATATCTCCATACTACATTTTAAAAATGAAAACATGAAAGAGGCTGGAAATATGAAAGTGAGAAGAAATATATTTAAATATACATGTGTGGTAGACTCTTTTCACTGTCCACTCAGCAGACATTTCCCTACCTTTTTGCCTGCCAACTAAACCTCAATATTACAGAAGATGGAAATATCTAATATCAGATAACTTGACGTAAACTCTGACATGAAGGAATAAATTATGATCAGTCAAAATTAGTCATAGTAGTCCCTTTTCCCTTTACCAGCTATTGGTCTAGGGGCAGACATGTAACCTTATTAGGGTCAATGAAATGTAAAGGAAAGTGTTGGAGCAGGGATCTGGGATCTTTTCTTCTTGGATAATAAAACAGAATCTCAAGAGGAGAAATCCTCTTTGTTCTCAATCCTTTTCTCCTGTAAAGAAGAGATGTCTGGAGCTGCAATAGCTATTTTATGATCCTGAGGTTATAAGCACAAAAAAATGAATAAAGAATAATGAGACAGGCTAGGTACTTAATGAAAAACACTGAGCTGCTGATTGATTTCTGATTAAGTCAACAATAAGTGTCCTTATGGTTATAGTCACTGTTGTCTGACTTTCTGTTACTTTCAACTGTGTTTGAATACATCATTTAAAGAGATGTTTTTCTCCTAGTAATATTCTAAACTAGCATATATTAAAATCTACTTCTAATATTCCTTATATTTCATTCCCCGCCCCCCCCTCAGAATCAAAACTGGAGGAGAAGCCAAAGATCTCAACTGGTTCAGTAAAGGAACCTAACATCGAAATCTCAAAGAATGTTGTTATTAGAGAACCTGCAAGTGTGGTTTTCCATTTAGATCCAACTATACTGGATTCAAAGCTAGAGCAACCATGGAAGAAAAATCTTTTTGAAAGAGTGGAGGCAAGAGCTCAAGCAATGCAGCAGAAAATAATAGATAAGGATAAACTGAAAAAAGAACTAGAAAAAAAAGCTGAGAAAAAAATCCCTAAGGATACTTTAGCCAAAGAGTGGTTTAATATTGACAACATGACTCTGAATACTCGTGCGTATTTGCTTGACAAACTTCTACCCACCTTAGTTGTTGGAATGGAAAATATGTTAATGCAAGTGGAAAAAAAGAAGCTTTTGTCAGAAGCTGATATTCCAACTAAGTTTGATCCAATTATTTATTTGGGGGAATATTTAATGAGAAATAATCCTCATTATATCAAAGACTCAGGAATGACTGGTTATCAGAGGGAGATGAAAAATGTCACAGAAAATCTGAAGATACATATTACCAACACTATCTGCAACAGGTACAATTTGTTATATTTTCAGTTGATGATATAGCTCCTTACATGGAAAAGTACATAGAACAATAATATACTCATACAAACTTAAAAGGACTTCAAATAAGGCAGTTATCTCTATGGAGTATGCCCGAGCCTTTTCCACCCCCTTATTTCCCCAGATCTCTCTCTCCTAAATCCCAAAGGCCTTTCTTTTGCTGTAATTTGTTTCTTGAGCCCATTTCTTCTACAGCTCACTTCTATTTTTAAAAGTATTTATTGAGCTACTACTATATGCCTCACTATTTATGAGGCAGTAATGAAGACTTAAGAAGTGTATTTAATCAGTTTCTTGTATTCACAGATTTAGTTATCTCACTAGGATCTCAAATGTCCTATCTGCTGTGGAAAGTAAACCACATGAGTTGAGAGTAGGAACTTTTTCAAATTTTAACTTTTCAGATAAGCAACATGTTCATCTGATTCAATAGCCAAAATATATAGTTATACAATGAAAAGTTTCCCATTCTTATCCTCCATGTACCCAGTATTCTACCTCTGCCTTAAATAACTTCTCTTTTTAGTTTTCAATGGATCCTTCCAAAGTTTCTTTATACGTACATAAGCAAATGCAAATGTGATTCTTGATTTTCTTTCTTTTATATGAAAATATGTGAATAAGTTACATTTTCCTCTGTTTTTCACCTGCCATTTATCTTTCATCATGAAGATGAGTTTTTTATTTTTACATGGTTGAATTTACTTTTGTTTTATGGCTTCCATATTTTGAATCATTGTTATATTTCAGATATTAAAATAATAATCCTATCTTTTCTTGTGAAATTATATTTTAATTTTAAATATTGACCCATTTGGAACTTACCTTAGGGTAAGATGTAAGATATGGATCCAACTTCATCATTTTCCAACTGGCTATGTAGTGATCCCAATAATAATTGTTGAATAGTCTATCCTCGTCCCACTGTTTGTAATGAACCTTTACTACTAAATTTTCTATATATTTTGTAGTGTATTTTTGGACTTTTCTGTCCTATTCCATTGGTCTATCTCCCTTTTTATGCACCAGCACTCTGCTTTAGTTATTGAGACTTTTGAGTATATTCTAATTAGTCTGACTGTGTTGGTCCCCATTATTTGTTATTTTTTTCTGATCACTCCTGTCTGTTCTTGTGTGTGTTTACTTTTTAATATGAACTTTAGAATTGATTCGTCTACTTAAAAGGGGGGGAGAGGAGGGAGAACACCAAAAAAAAAAAACTTCATAGGAATTTTTATTGAAATCTGATTAAATTTATTCATTAACTTGAAAAAATTGACACCTCTGATAATGAAAGTGTTTCTATTTGAGAACATATCTTTCCATTTGCTCATCATATTTTGTATCCATCAGTGTTGTCTTAAATTTTTTTATATGGGTTTGCACCTTTTATTAGTTTTAATACTAGTTATTTTATCATTATTTTGTTGCCATTATGAGACTTTTTCTGTTACACTTCCTATCTATACTTTGAATACACAAAAACTATTAATTTCTATATTTTTGTACTTTACTACCTCATTGAGTTCTCTTATTGTTTATAGTAATTTTTAATTGATTCCTTGGATTTTCTAGGGAGGCAACCATACTATCTGCAAGCAATAGGAGTTTTCTTCTTCCTTTTTAGTTTTTGTATTTCTAGCATCTTTCTCTTGCCTAATTGCATTGGCTATTACCTCCAATATGAGAGTGGTGATATGGGCATACTTGTTTTGCTTATGACTTTAAGTAGAAATGACTCTTATGTTAATTACTGTTTCACCAAAGATATATATATTAGAACATAGCCATGCTTATTCGAAAATTGAGTTGACTACTCAATTCTGCTTTTATTCTACCATAACTCGACTCCATTTGATCTGAAAAAGGTATATTTTACCACATTAGGAAAAATTCACCTAATTTCTATCTTATAGAGTGATTTTTAAAAATCAAGAATGATTGTTGATTTTGTCAAATGCCTTTTCAACACATATGTAGATGATTATTTGATTTTCAGCCTGGATTCATTAATAATGAACTTTATTAGATTTACTAATTTTGAGCTATCTTGTAATTCCTAAAACAAATCCTACTTGGTTGCTATATATTTGGTTACATTGAAACATACTTTCTACTGTTAAGTCAGAATAAAGGTTTAATTCTTTCCTTTTAATTACAGATTTTCAGAATATAGTTTCTTCTTTCTTTCTTTCTTTCTTTCTTTCTTTCTTTCTTTCTTTCTTTCTTTCTCTCATTAATAGTCACCTCCAGTGGCAACAAATGAAATATTTTTCTTATGTGGGGGAAGGTTATTTTTAGTATCATTATGAACACATGGATTTTAATATATAGCCCAGGTATTTTAATATATTATAGTCATTTTTTCTTTTTGATGCTCAACTTGACCCAACTTTGGTGCCTGAGTTCTTCTGACATACTTAGTTTTTGAAAGCTTCATGCATTTTTTAAGGATTCTTAGTTCATTTTGGTGAAGATAATTCACTGAAGAGCTAGAAATGCTCATAAGTATTGTATTGTCATTGTTTCTAGGCTCTTTCATGACTAAAATATAATTTTAAAATATTAATAATTTCATGTCAAATATATTTCAGGGTTTTTACCTAATTACTTGATTTTATATTTGTATCTCTTTTTTTCCCTCACACTGAAAATCTTGGTTCCTAACAAGATTGATAGAACTACTTGTTTGCTTTATCTTATAATTTATATAAAACTAGAGGCCCATTGCAGGAAGATTCCTGCAAGAATAGGGCTTCCTGTGGCAGTCTCTGCCGCCCCGCCTGCTTCCCTCCCTTCTCTGCTGCCCCACTTGCTTGTTTCTCCACATCTTTGCTTCTTTCTTCATCTCTTGGCTTCCTTCTACACTGTCTTCAGTCTTCGCTCTGCACCTGGATATGCAAATTAACTGCCATCTTGGTTGGGTTAATTTGCATACTCACTCCTGATTGGCTGGTGGGCGTGGCTTGTGAGCATAGCAGAGGTATGGTCAATTTGCATGTTTCTCTTTTATTAGATAGGATAGCTTCAAAATAATAATACCAACAAGCCTACTAATAATAGAACTACTAAATTAGATTTTATATTTATTTTCAGCCTTTTGGACCACAGAATATATCCTAGTAAGTATGTGTATGTAAAAAATAAAAACCATTAAAAATAAAACCATTAAAAAACTAGAAGAAACTAGGGCTTTAATTCCTTTATAACCAGAAAAAAACCTTTTGAATCATGAAAATATTGATAAATTTGATTACATAAAAATTAAAAGCTTTTTGCTGGAAAATTGAGTCAACTACTCAATTCTGCTTTTATTCTACAAAAATAGCCATACAATATGTAAACGAATAAGCATGGCTATCATACCTAATAAAATGGTAATATGCAAATTACCATCACTCCGCTACGCCCACGATTGGGCTGGCTGGAGGCGCGGGGCGGGACTCACGGTGGCCGATTGGCTGGCAGTAGGAGCGGGGGGCGGGGACTTGCGAGTCCCCGACCCCCACTCCTCCCGCCGGCTTAAACGGCCAGCGCTGCGGAAGACGCTGGTGGCAGAACTCGGGGTGGCCGGTTGCGTGGCTGCTGGCACCAGTTTTCTGCCAGCAGCAGTTTTCCTCTGGCCACCCGCCCGATCAGAGCGCCTCTCTGATCGGTGGGTGGCCAGAGGAAAACTGCTGCTGGCGGATAACTGGTGCCGGCAGCCAGGTGAAGGAAAAGTCTATTGCACGAAACTTCATGCAACGGGCTCCTAGTGTTGTAATAAAACTTTATTTATGGCCCAGGCTGGTGTGACTCAGTGGTAGAGCATCAGCTGCCCGATTCAGGTTGTGGGTTTGATTCCTAGTCAAGGACATGTGCCTGGGGTGCAGGACTCACCTCTCTCTCTCTCTCTGTCTGTCTCTTTCTCTCTCTATCTCCCTTTCACTCTCTCAAAAAAATCAATGGAAAAAATATCCTTGGGTGAGGATTAACAAAAAAAACAAAGTCTATTTATGGATACTAAAATTTTAATGTCTTGAATTTCTATATGCCACAATATATTATTTTTGTTATTTTAAAAATACTTTAAAATATAACAATCTTGGCTTTTGAATTGTACAAAACAAGACAGCAGGCCAGATTTGGCCCCCAAGTTGTAGTTTGCTGACCCTTGGTCTAGTTAATATCTTTTAAGTTTCTTCCAAATCTAAAAAAACAATTAAGATACTTGTAATCTCTTCCTGAATCTCCCCATTTTCCTTTGAATATATTCTGGCATGGATACTTATACTTCAATTTATAAAGGAACCTAAAATTCTTTGTGACTTGTTTTTGTGTTCTTCCTGTGGTAAGCAACAAATTAGAAACTTTAAAATGATAATTTTTTTGGAGTTAGGTACATCTGTTCCTCTGGAATAAAGTAAGAGATATTTACAGAACTCTTGTTTTACTTTATGTATAGACATGAAATTTTTATTTTCAGTTGAAACAGTATTTCTGAGAGCATGGTTGCCTATCAAAGACATCAGAATTAACTGGGTGCTTGGTTAAAAATAAAGATTTCTATCTTCTTCCTTAAATCTTCTGAATCAGAAACAATAGGAATGCATTTAAAACAAGTTCTACTGGAGATTATATGAACACTAAAATTTTAAGATCAATTATTTAGCAAAACCAAATTAAGGAAGTTTTAGTACTAGTGAAAAGTTCCAACAGCAGGGAGCAGTATCATTAAATTTAATAAACAGCTTAAAGAACATTTGTGTTCACCATCTGTTCTTGCAGAACAATAGATTTGATTTGTATTTAGCTCTGTTTCCATTTTTTTAAAAAAAACTTTAAATTTAGGAATTGGTGTCAAGGCTGTAAATCAATATATTAACAAATCCTTTGTCCTATTAGGGCTGTGTAAATCTCGGTCAGTACATAAAACTAGGCATTTTTCAACATTTATAGTAAGGGTAGTAATAGGCAGAGTAGGACTTTGGTCTAGGCTTGATTGCCAATCAATAGCATGACACAAGAAGATTAGTTCATTTCATTGATGTTTCTTGAACAAGGAGTTTGATATTTAGGGTCATTTGAGGTTTGATAAGAGCCCTAGTTTCTATTAGAGCACTATCCTGTAGGAATTTCATGAAAGAGTTAAAATAATCAAAGGTCCTCTTTTTTTTTTTTTTTTTTTGCCTGGATTGTCAAGATCAGGGCTTCATCTCTCTCTGGTAAAAATCCAAGATCTATAGGTCAAAATGTGACAGTGTCAGGCATTTGTAGACTATTCAGAAATCCTAGGGATGCCTTACAACAGCACAATGTCTACTGACTTGAAGCTTGGATACCCAGCATCTTTGCAAAAACAGTCCTGCTTTTAAATTCTCTGAACTATATCACTGTTTGTGTTGTTCTCAACCCATCAGAGAGCTTTGGAGAAGTCCATTTTGGAAATGAGAGTTTTCCTTATTTATTTTCAAGAACAAAGACAAAATTTTTACTAGGTTTTTCAAGACTTTATCTTCTGGTGATTATGTTAAAATGTTCATTTGCCTCAGCCTGAGCTGAAGTTTTCATCTGCCTGTTTCCCAGAACAAAAAGGGATTCATCTCTGTTTGGTGTTGAAGGACAATAGATAGAAAAGACATTCCTTACTGATTTGGAACAATTTTCATAGTGGCAGCCACTTTCTGAGAAATAAAATATTATAGCTGTTTGTAAGTTTTACATACAATACTTTTATTGCTTTTCATCAGGCTTCCTGGAAGAGAGGTATAGAATTAAAGTGGACTTTAATCCTTACATGTAATTTTGTAAAACCAATAAGGAGGTTAGGTTTGTCTCATTTTGCTTTTCTTTCTTCTTCTTCTTCTTCTTCTTCTTCTTCTTCTTCTTCTTCTTCTTCTTCTTCTTCTTCTTTTCTTTTTTGTGTCTTTCCCCTCTGATTGTTGGTTCCTCCAGTGCTTGAGAATACATATTCTGAGAGTAACTACACTGCCTTGTGAATTGATAATGAAAAAAAAATTTGCTCTTAAAATGGGATTACAAACGTTCAATAGCCTGACTATGGTGATGGTTAGATATATTTACACGTGTTGAAATTTGTACAACTATGCACCAAAAAGGTCAATTTTACTGTATGATATATTCAAAAGCAAAAAAATTTAAACAGTAAAAATAAGAATTATAGAGAACAATTATTGTTAGAATGTCACACTGCTCCAGAGAAGTGGGATCTATTATACTATCAATGTTCTCTCTTTCCTCCACCAAATCATGATACACAGTCCTGATCCTAGAATGAGAATTGAAATGAACCAGGAAGTAGATCTAAAGGATCGAGGGCAAAAACTTGGATCTTTTTGTGTGGTAGTTAATAGCGATGTATATCCAGCTCTGGCTTGGTAATAACCTCTGGTCCCTATATCCGTTGCTTATTTCATAATCACTATGTATCTATGATAAACCTTCAGATACCTTTTGGACATTTTTCCTATGAGTCCTCCTTATAAGCCTTTTAACTAGTAATGGAACACTTAATCCAGGAAGAGAAAGAATCACAAAGAAACATTCCATAGAAATTGCTTTCTCTACCACAGCTACATAAAGGAGATAAATAAGCCAGAATAAGTGCTCAAGCATTAAGGAAACACAAACCAAGTGAAAACTAAAAGGGAAAGAGACACATGCCTTTATTTTGCTTATAATAACTCCCTCATATGCAGTGTTCAAGGAGCTTACGCAGATTATGTGACAAATATGTTGTATATGTTTCTGTTAGAATGTGGTGTCTGCAAAGGGTTTGAAGGTTTACTTCAAAGGACTTACTTTTTATGTTTAAAAACACACATACAGACACCAAAATATCTAACTCATCCTTACAAGATGCCAGCACTAGGACTTGGCAAGACTGAGGGAATGTTTCATTCTGGATATGGGGCTTCCTTAGTTGCCAGGAGACAGTGACTTCCTAGGCAGATGTCTGTCTGCTCATACACCACACCAGCTGCCACCTCTTTACTGAGCCAAACCCTTGTGCTTACATTATGCTAGGAAATCCCATAGATGCTTCTCCTGAAGTGATATTATTAATATTAATCATCTTGTCAATCTGTTTTGAATATCATATTTTATCAATCCTGTAAAATAGATTACGCCAAAAGTTAGTGGATAGATAAGGAAATGCTTTTTTAAAATATAGTATTTGAATAACTATTATACCCAAATGTATGTGATAGGAGTTTTTCCAAACAGGTTCTACTTTTATTCAACCTTAAGCATAATAATAATGTATATAGATTGAGTAGTTCATATTAATTTAGAAACTACACTCTGTTGTATATGTATATATCCAATATTAAGTACCTAGAAATTCAAGTATTTATAGACTAAGAAATCCTTGTCTACCTGGATGTTATCACAATACCACATACACACACACACACACACACACACACACACCTGCAACTTGATGTTGTATGAATCTATAGTTCTTCTTCAGTGGCATAAAACATTACTAACGTTAAAAAGACTAAGGTAGAGTTGACTGCAAACCTTATATGCACCGGTTTTTAATGACTGAAGATCTTAGGTGCAACTGCCTTGGGTCATATATCCTTTGCCTTGCTCAGTCCTATGCCATCAAAACAGATGCTTCCCAGTCCTCCAGAGGGGAATATTCTTACTCCTTCCAATAATGAATTGAAACTCAACCACCTCATTAGGAAATAGGAAATCATCACCATCAAGGCTAGCTTCAAAGTTTGGAGGCACTAGATCAAAGGTACCTAGCATACTATGCTTCTTTCCACCTCAGGGTCTGAACATATGTCATTTCCTCTGCCTGTTATCATTCTTCTTCCTCTTTAGCTATCTTACCAATCCTTTAGAGTTCAGCTTAGTTCAAATACTATGTCATTTTAAATTAATTCACCTATCCTAATCCTGCTCTCATTATGTAAGTTTTGTGTGTGTTATTTTTCTTGTGCTTGTTTTGTTTTTTTACGTACATAAGATTATTATGAGACATGTCTTAATTTTGGGTAATTGACAGAAACCCAATTTTGTTAATCCCTTTTTGTGTTGCAGTGATCAATACACATACGGATCTGGAGACACTCAGTACTTATTACATAATATTGTTTACTTAACTGTTCTGCATTGGACTCTAAGCTTTTTAATAGCAAAATCATAGTGGGAGCTCAATAAATGTTTGTGTATTGAGTGAATAAATGACTGACTTAGTGAGTGAATGAGAAAAGGCTAGAAGACACAAAATAGAGAGCCATGCAGGAAAGAAGACAGACATTTAGGAGAATGCTTTATAGAGAGGGGAAAGAGAGAGAAGTGGAGAGAGAGAAGCAGAGAAGGAGATAAAGTAGCAGAGGGAGAAAGAGAAGTGGAAGAGCAGGAGAGCCAGCAGAGGAAGGGAGGGGGGGGGGGGGCTCTGAGATACGTGGTAGAGGTTTGGCTGCTTAGCAGTTGTAACACAGGAACTTAGCACTTCCTTTGAAATACTAATGAATCTTCCAGCACTTTTAAATCACTACAGAATCTTCTACACTATTAAACCACATTGAAATTTTGAGTTTCAAACTTCAAAGTTTATTTTTGAAGGTTTATTTTCCTAGAGAATTTTGAAGATCTTATCTGGGCACAAAGTAATTACTTAGATTTTAGGGTTGTTTTTTGTTTTTGTTTTTTAGTATTAGGAGTACCAAATGATCAGTTCTCTCTGAAAAGCCTTTTGCCTTTTAAAGTCTGTCAGATTACCTTAGTCTTTCTTAAAAGATGAAGAACTGCCTCAAACATTATTGCAAAATTGTATTTGAAACCAGTACCTATTTTTATTATTTTGAACTATTTTAGTATTTCAATCACAACCAATTTGGGGGTTTTGAAGTCCTAGTCAGGATGATGAAACTAGAAACAATTAAAATCACAATTCTTCCCCCATTTTCTACCTAGGTAATACAGCTCTGTCTGAATACAAGGATAACTATTGTGCTCAGGGGCTGTCAAAGTATTTAACTCTGGCCAGATAAAGAAATCTGGCAACATATATTCCTAGACAGAAATCAAAAATTTGGTCCAAGGCAGCAGAATTACTTGAGATGCTTGTTATAAATGCATCTTTCAGGCTCCCACCCTAGACCTTGAATCAGAGTCATTCCACATGATTTCTGCATCAGGGAAGAGAGACACCCCACCACCTTAAGGCCTTAGTACATTCAACCTTGTTTTTAGTGTGTATGTGGCAGCTTCTGGGGCTATTCTTAGTACTTCTTAAGTATAGTATTTAGTTGGGTAAAATAAGGCCTACCTCCATAAAAAGTCGAATAATAGTAGAAGACAGCCTATGATTAATGTGCTGCAGGCTTGAATCAAAGATAATTTGATGAAGAAAAGACAGGTTCAACGTTTCTGTGAAGCTCTGGACTCTTGTTTCTGCCGTTTAAACAACCTGAATCAAATCCAATGGTCTCAACTCAACATGTCTTCTATTTCTACACCCTTCAGAGTATCCAGGATGAAGGAGAAGATTAAAGAGAAACAAGAACAACGAGAATCCATAAACCAAGTCAAAGTCCAGGTGGCCAACCTACGTCAACAGGCTCTGCAGGAGCAGTTCAATGAATGGATTCTAGACCCTAAGGGAACGATTCCTATGAAAGTGGTAAGAAAGGGGGTGTCTACGAAGGGTAGGTGGGTTGGAAAATAAGAAGGTGATTGCTAGAACACTGAGTGGAGTACTAAAATCCTCCCTCTAAATTTTCAGTCCTGCTGACGTAAGTCAATTCTTGACACTAGTCCATGAGAATAGATTTCTTTAATTTTCTCTTGAGTGTTTTTAAAAATTTTAGCTAGAGTTCTAAAAATACATTGACTCTGGCCGAGGTTCCTAAAATCTCCATTATAGTCAGGCATAGCTTCCATTTTAATTTTATTTTTTTTGTATATATGACTAATTACTTCTGTGGGCTAAGAGACTATCTTAGCTCTAGATGACATCTGTACTCTAAGAGTTAAATATTTTCTCTTAGGTATGTATATACAGATGTGAGAATACTTACTGGTTAGATAAAATGACAAGCATATTTTTGGTTCAAAGTGAATTTTTTATTGGATTTGTTGGGGGTGATATTGGTTAATAAATTTATATAAATTTCAGGTGTACAATTCTATAATACATGTATATTGTATTGTGTGTTCACCACCCCAAGTCTCCTTCCATCACCATTTATCTCCCTCTAGTTATCACCATAGTGTTGTTTGTGTCTATGAGGTGTTGTTGTTGTTGTTGTTTTAATATTTTCTTTATTGATTTCAGAGAGGAAAGGAGAGGGAAAGTGACAGAAACATCAAAGATGAGAGAGAATCATTGATCCGATGCCTCCTGCACAGCCCCACTGGGGGTGGAGCCTGAAATCTGGGCATGTGTCCTACCTGGAATTGAATCTTGACCTCCTGGTTCATAGGTCAACGCTCAATCACTGAACCACACCGGCTTGGCTGGCTGACCAAGTTTTTAAAAAAATTATTATTAATCCCTTCACCTTTTTCATCCAGCCCCTCTACTACTACCCCCCAAAGTTAATTATTAAAAATAGACCAAGGAAGATAAGCCCCAGACTGGGAGAAAATATTTGCAAAAGGTATATCTGATAAAAGACTATTATCTAAAATATACAAAGAACTCTTAAAACTCAACAATAAGAAAACAAATAATCTATTAAAACATGGGTAAAAGACCTAAACTGACAATTCCCCAGAGATATCCAGATGGCAGATAAGCATATTAAAAAATGCTCCACAGCTCTAGCCAGGTTGGCTCAGTGAATAGAGCGTTAGCCCATGGACTGAAAGGCCCCAAGATCAATTCTGGTCAAGGACACGTACCGCTGGGGATTGAGCCTGATCCTGGTCCCTGGACAGGGCTAGTGTGGGAGGCAACCAATTGATGTGTCTCTCTCACTGTCTCCCACACTCCCTTCCACTCAATGGAAAAATATCCTCGGGTGAAGATTAACAACAACAAAAAAAGATGCTCCACATATGTTATAAGGGAAATGCAAATTAAAACAACAATAAGGCCCAGCTGGCATGGCTTAGTGGTTGAGTGTTGACCTATGAACCAGGAGGTCACAGTTCGATTCCCAGTCAGGCCATATGCTCGGGTTGCAGGCTCTATCCCCAGTGGAAGGCATTCAGGAGACAGCCAATCAATGATTCTTTCTCATCATTGATGTTTCTATCTCTCCCTTTCATTTCCTCTCTGAATTCAATAAAAATATATTTAAAACAAACAAACAACCAATGAGATATCACTACTCACCTATCAGAATGCCCAAATTCAAGAATACTGAGAACACTAAATGCTGACAAAGATGTGCAGCTATAGGAACTTTCATTCATTGTTGTGGAAATGCAAAATGCTATAGCCACTTTGGAAGACAGTTTGGCAGTTTCTTAGAAAACTGAACATAATCTTACCATATGATCCAGCCATCATATTCCTTGGTATATACCCAAAGGAGTTAAAAACTTATGTCCATGCAAAAATATGCACATAGATGATTACAGCACTTTATTTATAACTAGAGGCCCCCTGCATGAATGCATCGGTGGGGTTCCTCAGACTGACCTGTGGGGATCTGGCCAAAACTGGCTCTCCGACATCCCCCAAGGGGTCCTGGATTGCAAGAGGGCGCAGGCCAGGCTGAGGGACTCCACTGGTGCACAATCGGGAATGGGTAGCAGCTGTGGGAGGGCTCCACTCCAGGGCATGTTCAGTCCATCTTGCCCATTCCCGATCAGTTGGACCCCAGTAGCAAGCTAACCTACCGGTTGTAGCATCTGCCCCCTGGTGGTCAGTGCGCATCATAGTGACTGGTTGAATGGTCGAACAGACAGATGGACACTTAGCATATTAGGCTTTTATTATATAGAATTGCCAAAATTTGGGAGCAACCAAGATGTCCTTTAGTAGGTGAGTGGATAAATAAAACTTGGTATATCCACAAAATGGAATGTTATTCAGTGCTAGAAAGAAATGAGCTATTATACCATGACAAGACATGGAGTAACCTTAAATGCATATTACTAGCTGAAAGGAGCCAATCTGAAAAGGCTACAATACTGTATGATTCTAACTCTATGACAGTCTGGAAAAGTTAAAACTGTGGGGGCAGTAAAAATATCAGTGGTTTCTAGGAGTGAGAGGGGAAGGAGAGATAAATAGGCAAAGCACAGAGGGTTTTTAGGGAGGTAAAACAATTCTGTATGATGCCATAATGATGGATACATGTCATTATACATTTGTCAAGACCCATAGAATGTATAACACCAAGAATGATCTCAAATGTAAACTAAGAACTTAGGGTTATGATGTTTCAATGAAGGCTTATTGATTGTAACAAATGGACCACTGTGGTGGGGATGGTGAATGGGGGAAGCTGTATACTATGTGGTAGTAGGCAGAGAGTATATGGTAATTGAGAAGTAATATATGATCTTTTTTATTTATAGATTCAGAATGTTCTTCATGATTTTTTTCAAAATCCAAATTTCAAGCTTGGTAAGCATGCCTATTATTATAGTATTTATGGGTTTTTTTTTTCTCTTTTGGGGGGAAGGGAAGGGATGCTGAATTAAGATGAAGAGTCAATATTGAGGTGGCTATTATTCAAAGCTCTTACAGATGTACTTGAGCTTTTTTGCTCTTTCCATTTTTTTTAATCCTCACCTGAGGATATTTTTCCATTGATTTTTAGAGAGAGTGGAAGAGAGAGGGAAAGATAGAAATATCGATGTGAGAGAAACACATCATTTGGTTGCCTCCTACACAAGCCCCAACCAGGGCCCAGGCCACGGAGGAGCCTGCAACCAAGGTACGTGCCCTTGACTGGAATCAAACCTGGGACCCTTCAGTCACAGGCCGGTGCTCTATCCACTGAGCCAAACCGGCTAGGGCTTTTTTGCTCTTTCCAGATGGAGAATGTAGAAAAGCAGAGAAGCAGTCAGTGATTTTCAATCCTTTTAGCACTGGATTTAGCACCATTTTATAACAAATATTCTGTAATACCCTTTATTATCCTGTCAAATTCCTAGAAAACATGACTTAGATACACAGAATTTAAAACGAAAGATATGTCATAAATGTGATACAAAGAAAAAATAAAAGATAAAAATTATATGCACTGTATTTCAATACATAAATGCTTGGTTGTAACTTAATTATAAGATATAATAGAGTAGTAACATTTGTCCTTATAATTAATGTTTAAATATAAGAAAAGTAGCCCAGCCAGCATTGCTCAATGGTGAGCGTCAACCTATGAACCAGGAGGTCACGGGTCGATTCTCAGATCAGGCACATGCCCGGTTTGGGGGCTCAACTGGGCGTGCAGAAGACAGCCAATCCATGATTCTCTCTCATAATTGATGTTTCTACCTCTCTCTCTCCCTTTCCCTTCCTCTCTGAAATAAATAAAAATATATATTAAAAATAAATAAATTTAATAGAAGTAAAAATTATATCCAATCAACCATTTCTTTGTATTTGAAATTTTGAAATAAGGGCAAAATGAATGTACTTGTATACATTCCATGGGTAGTAGAATGGGAGAACTATAAAATGCAGACTGACATTATATTGTCAGTCTGCATTTTATAGGTGTGTTATATTGGAATTCAGATACAATGTATATTACCTCCCATTACATAATTTTCTGAATCGTGCATAGTTTTTGGCAAAATTCCAGAATGAAGCAGAGTATAATCCTCTCTCAAATTTTCACAGTAGTTACATTCTTTAAAAATTCAACAGCAAATACATGTTCTGTGTTTATATGTAGGCTTCAAATTATTCTAAGCAGAATTTTCACCTACTTGCATTTCTAGCAGGAGGGAAAGAGTCTTTTCTTTGCAGGAATTGCAGGAGTTCTGCCCCTACTCCTACTCCCCATCATTGTATCAACAAAAACTCACCTACACATTTCCTCCATGCTCACTGGCAAGGAGGGAGACAGGACTACACCTATGGATTTTAAAAAAATATTTTTTATTGATTTCAGAGAGGAAGGGAGAGGGAGAGAGAAACATCAATGATGAGAGAGAATAACTGATTGACTGCCTCCTGCACGCCCCCTACTGGGGTCGAGCCCACAACCCAGACATGTGCCCTTGACCAGAATCGAACCTAGGACCCTTCAGTCTGCAGGCCGACGCTCTATCCACTGAGCCAAACCAGCTAGGGCTACACCTATGGATTTTGATGCTTTTGCTTTCAAAAAGGTATCCTTATATGAATTTAGGTCCGGAGATTTACATAATTTATAGCCAATTGATTGATTTTTGACCACTTTATTACATTGATAACAATAGATTGTCTGACATCTGTTCATACTTTTAAAAACAAAATATGCTTTCCAACCTCCCAATCACTGTTCCCCAAACATGATTTGGACATTGCTGACAGCCTTTTCTCTTTCTACCTTTTCATCCTATCCAAAAACGATAATTATTCAGTCAGCACTATCTCAACTCCCCTTTGAGAAAAATTTTTAAATGACTTGTTTTACTTAGTTTTTGAAAGAGCACAAAAAGGAACGAGTTAAGAGAGCTGTATTTGAGATTGTGATAAAATCAGAGAAATTTAGAACACTCTAGTTGGCATTGATTGTTTCTTCGCTCACCTCCTATACTATATAGTATTAATTTTCTGTTCCATTTATTCATTCAATATTTATTGAGCCCTCACTTAGTTCCAGATACTATGATGGGGTAGAGGATACCCAGAGGACTAAGATATGTTCCCACTGCCCTTAAATTGCTCAAAGTCCAGCCAGGGGACTGACACATCCTACCTAATAATAGACAAATATGCAAATTGACCATACCTCCGACACACCCACAAGCCATGCCCACAAGCCACGCCCACCATCCAATCAGAGCGAGCATGCAAATTAACCCAAACCAAGATGGCTACAGCCACAGAAAGCAAGGTTTCCTAGGTAACAGAGGAAGCCAAGCTTTCCGCCTGCCATTGCCAGGCCTAAGCCTCCACTCAAGCTACAAAGTTTCAATTATAGAAGGTAAACAAATTCAAACAAATGGTGGCAGAATGGAGCTTGAGAGAGCAGGCCAGGGTTGCCGCCGGCAACAGGGGAAGCAAAGCTTTCCGCACACCCTGGCAGGGCCCACCCGCTTAAGGCAACAAAGTTTCAATTATAACCCCAACAGAAATGGCTGCCGGCCTCGGAGGGAGCCCCAGGCTTGGCTCTGCTCCAGGCTACAAAGTTTCAATTGTAGAAGGAAAATAAATTCCAGATACCAGGGCCTCTGCTTGGGTTGCCAGGGGGCGTGGCCGGCCTGCAAACCACCACAGGCCCCTCGCTCAGGCCACCCCACACCCCAAGGGAACCCCCATCCTGATCCAGGACACCCTTCAGGGCAAACCAGCTGGCCCCCACCCCTGTACCAGGCCTCTATCCTATCTAATAAAAGAGTAATATGCAGATTGATCATCACTGCAACACACAATATAGCTGCCCCCATGTGGTCAAAGATCCTGCCCCCATGTGGACAGAAGATGGCCACCACAAGATGGCCAGCAGGGGAAGGCAGTTGGGAGGCACCAGGCCTGCAAGGGAGGGCAGTTGGAGGTGATCAACCCTGCAGGAGAGGGCAGTTAGGGGTGACCAGGCCAGCAGAGGAGGGAAGTTGGGGGCAAACAGGCTGGCAGCAGAGTGGTTAGGGGGTGATCAGGCTGGCAGGCAGAAGCGGTTAGGGGCAATCAGGAAGGCAGGCAGGCAAGCAGTTGGGAGCCAGCAGTCCTGGATTGTGAGAGGGATGTCCGACTGCCCGTAAGCGGGCAGTCAGACATCCCTCGAGGGGTCCCATATTGGAGAGGGTACAGGCTGGGCTGAAGGACAACCCCCCTCCGTGCACAAATTTCGTGCACCGGGCCTCTAGTATACTTAATAACAACTGTTACTAGTAGAAACCTGTCTGGCTTGTGTAATCTTCCAGAGCTTGCAGGAAGATCTGGGATGGAGATAGCAGCATTTAATGCATAAGCTTTACTAAAGTGTATACAGTCCTTTTATGATAATAACTGACATTTTATAATAAGCAGTTAAAAATCAATAGTGACTAAAGAATATTTTTATGCATCAACCCATGATTGGCAGGAGGAACTACTGTTAGAAGTAGGAGAGGAAGCCAGTGTATTAATTTTTTTCACCTTGAGCTTTCACACAATTTGCACTTTCATGTCTTGGTAAGGTCAATAAAGATCACATAATTGTCATATTAAATGGAAGTTGAAAAAATCCTTATTCAAACTAAAAGCCACATTCACCGTTATTTATCACTGTTATTCACGGAAATTTTTTTCTTTGCTTTTGTGATATTATTCTCTCTTGATTTTTAAATCTAACTGTGATCACCCTTTAGCATCTTTGTTTCTGGTTCTTCTTTTCTTTGCTTTAAATATTGTTTTCCAGAGTTTCTTTTTTGGCTCTATTATCACTTTACACATTATATACACTTTTCTTATTCAAACCCATGACTTCTATTAATGACTCTCTTCCATGTTCCCATCCCAAACCTCCCCCCTGAGCTCCAGATTCTATCTGAAAAGATTTGCAAGAAGAGTGGTTAAGTGAAAAAAGCAAGTTGCAGATCAATATGATCATATTTACATATAGAAAAACAAAAGATATGTGCATGTGTAGTCTTTTATACTATCAATGTGCATATTTGTTTCTGCTTTATTTCAACCTGGTCATTAAAAAGGTAGGCACATTCTTTTCATTTTTGGGGTTGTTTGGTTAAATAAAATAATAATTTTATAGTAATTGGAATATTACCCAACTATATGTCTTTTACTTTATTGCAAATATTGATGGACACTAATTAAGAAATACTTTTATGTTTTTATTTTAAGGAACTATAACATGAATAAAAATATGACTGTATTGTAACCACACTAACTAGCAAATAACTTTTATTCCATAATAGAAACACTTTGCGAAAAGTTGAATATTGCTGACTCAATGGAGCAAAGATTGAACAAAATGGAATTTACGGAAGTAAGAAGTTATATTATTCATTATTTGACTCAAATTATTTTTCCAGTTTTGGTGGATGTCACATACACATTAACTAAGAATTAAATTAAATGTAAACATAATAACTTGTTTTATTGATTCTAAGATGCACATTTTAAAATATTTTAATGCCTCTGAAATTATGGTTATATCTTATAATCAAAGGCAGCTTACAATTTCTTTCAATCAGTGGTACTCATGATGTGAAAGTGTGAAAAATTCCACTGACACCTTTGGGTAAGATAAAGAAAAGCCATCTTCTTGTATTCAGTGAAATCTGGTTATACAAATAACAATGAGATCTAAAACTTACCTATGGGCCAGGCACTGTCCTAAGCTATCCATACAGAGTGAGCCAAAAGTAGGTTTACAGTTGTTACAGAAGACGGGAAAAGAACCAAGCCACGCTTAGAGAAAGGGAGTTACATTTTATTAAGCGCAGGGCCAGAGAAAAATGTGCCTTTCAAATTCTGGGCCCCCCCACATGGAGGAAACCTTTTCTATTTATACTTTTCCTAGCTCTTTTGTCTCCCAAATTTGGAATGAGACTTCCGGGCCTTCTGGGAAAGAAGGCCTACGTGCTGGGAAGGGGCTATGAGACCATATCTCAAGGCCTGGCCTGGTGTCAGCACTGACAACTCTGTCTGGGGCATAGTCCACGGCCTCTCTGGAATGGGAGTAGTCTTATTTTCCTTATTATTTAAGCAAGCAAGCGTTTACAGAAGCCAAAATAGCAGGGTTAAAATTTCAAACAGCAGTTTTTATATAACATTGTGAGTATGTGAAAGACAGAGTTTATTCTTGTATTATTATTTATAAACTAGAGGCCTGGTGCATGAAATTCAGGCACTGGAGGGGGCGGTCCCTCAGCCCAGCCTGCGTCCTCTCGCAGTCTGGGACTCCATGGGGGATGTCCAGCTGCCAGCTTAGGCCCGCTTCCCGAGGGAAGCTGGCAGCTGGACATCCCTCTCACAGTTGGGGACCCCTCACACCTTACCGCTCGCCTGCTCACTGTTCCTTACCACTTGGCTTGCTGATCCTCAGCGCTGCTGCAGAGGCAGGAGAGGCTCCCACCACCACTGCTGCATTCGCCAGCCATGAGCCTGGCTTCTGGCTGAGTGTCACTCCCCCTGTGGGAGTGCACTGACCACAAGGAGGCAGCTCTTGCACTGAGTGTCTGCCCCCTGGTGGTCAGTGTGCATCACAGATACTGGTCATTCTGATCATTCCGCCATAATGGTTTCTTGGGCTTTTATTATATAGACTACAGGCCCGGTGCACAAAATTCATGCACGGGGGTGTGTGTCCCTCAGCCCAGCCTGCACCCTCTCCAATCTGGGACCACTCGAGGGATGTCCAACTGCCTGTGTAGGCCCGATCCCGGTATGATAGGGCCTAAACGGGCAGTCAGACATCCCTCTCACAATCCAGGACTGCTGTCTCCCAACTGCTCACCTGCCTGCCTACCTGATTGCCTCTAACCGCTTCTGCCTGCCAGCCTGATCACCCCATAACCACTCCCCTGCCAGCCTGATTGATGCCTAACTGCTCCCCTGCCAGCCTGATTGCCCCTAACTTCCCTCCCCTGCAGGCCTGGTCACCCCTAACAGCCCTCCCCTGCTGGCCTGGTCACCCCTAACAGCTCTCCCCTGCAGGCCTGGTTACCCCCAACTGCCTTCCCCTGCAGGCCTGGTTCCCCCCAACTGCCCTTCCCTGCAGGCCCAGTCACCCCCAACTTCCCTCCTCTGCTGGCCTGGTCACCCCTAACTGCCCTCTTCTGCAGGCTTGATCGCCCCCAACTGCCCTCCCTTGCAGGTCTGGTCCCTCCCAACTGCCCTCCCCTGCTGGCCATCTTGTGGCAGCCATCTTGTGTCCACATGGGGGCAGGATCTTTGACCACATAGGGGCAGCCATCTTGTGTGTTGGAGTGATGGTCAATTTGCATATTACTCTTTTATTAGATAGGATAGAGGCCTGGTTCACAGGTGGGGTTGGGGGACAGCTGGTTTGCCCTGAAGGGTGTCTCGGATCAGGGTGGGGGTTCCCTTGGGGCATGGGGCAGCCTGGGCGAGGGGCCTGTGGTGGTTTGCAGGCCAGCCACGCCCCCTGGCGACCCAAGCAGAGGCCCTGGTATCTGGGGTTTATTTATCTTCTATAATTGAAACTTTGTAGTCTTGAGCAGAGGCCAGGGCAGGCCAGGAAGTTTGGCTTCCTCCATCGCCAGGGAAACCCAAGCCTCTTGCTCGCTCTGTGGCCACAGCCATTTTTGTTGGGATTTATTTATCTTCTATAATTGAAACTTTATAGCCTTGAGCAGAGGCCAGGGCTGGCCAGAGCGGGTGGAAAGCTTTGCTTCCTCCATCGCCGGGGAAACCCAAGCCTCCTGCTTGCTCTGTGGCCGGCCACCATCTTGGTTGGGTTAATTTGCATACTCGCTTCTGATTGGCTGGTGGGCGTGGCTTGTGGGTGTAGCAGAGTGATGGTTAATTTGCATGTTTCTCTTTTATTAGTGTAGATTATTGTATTATTTTCCATATGAAAAACTATAAACCTACTTTTGCCCCACCTTGTATATTAACTCAGGTAATTCAGCAATCCTTATTCCTAATTTTGTAGATGAACACACATAGATGAAGTGCAGAAAAATTAAGTAACTTGCACAAAGTCTCACAGTTAGTGGAGCTGGGGAAATTTTCAATCATTCCCAGATAAATTTGAAATTATGAGAAAAAATCCTAGTTCCATGTGGTCTCTTGTTACTTTGCTTGCTGTTGACAAAGCCTTTCATGTCTTTTCCTCTATCTTGGGAAAGGCAATTTAATTTGCCAGGCTGAAATGAAAAGATTAATCATGGTATGACTTCTTATGCCTGTTCAATTGAAAATAAATGTATTCAGAGCTCCTATTTTACCCATAAATGCCAAAATAACATTGAAATAAATTTTTTAAAATTAAGAGAACTACTTATTATTAGAGCAATGTTGTAAAAATGAACTTCTAGTTTTCCCAATTTGGAGAGAGGGAAGTCTTCTTTAGCAATGTCTGTTAAAATGTAACTTCTCTGATTCTTCCATGTGATTGGAGACCTCCTCATATTTCATATTTACTTAATTCTAAGGTAACTTTTCTTTTTGCACTTCTGAAATAAAAATTCATCTTACAGGTGATGGAGATGTCTATGGCCTTGGTAATGATGATTTTGGTTTATATTTATTTTCCATAAGGGGGAAAACACTTTATTTTGAGATATGGTTGACATATAAAAAGCTGTACATATTTACATATACAAAGTTGAATTGAATATGTATAGCTTTTTATATGTCAACTATACCTCAATAAAGTTTTTTCAAAAGATGTATCTTTTCAATGTATATATTTAATGAAATAATATTTTCCTCTCTTCTCCAACCTCCCAAATCTGTTCTTAAATCAATAGTCTATTTTAGGATTGGTGATTTTTTTGATAATTGAAAAAAATGCTATTTGTACTTTATAAGTAAAGCACCTAATATGAAATGACAAAAAAGATGGAATACTACACTGCTGTAAAAAAGAAAGAACTCTTACCCTTCACAATAGCATGGATGGTCCTGGAGAGCATTATGCTACTAGTAAGCGAAATAAGCCAGTCAGCATATCACATGATTTCACTCATTTGTGGAATATAATGAATATTATAAACTGATGAACAAAAATGGATACAGAGACAAAGAAGCATCGAACAGACTGTCAAACTTCACTGGGAAGGCAGGGCAGGGGGTGGTGGGGAAAAGGGATCAGCCAAAGGACTTGTATGCGTGCATATAAACATAACCAATGGACACAGACACTAGGGGGGTGAGGGCATGTGCCGGGGGGGTGGGGGGGTGGGGGGTAGCCAGGGGGAGGTCAATGGGGGAAAAAGGAGACATATATAATAGTATATATAATACTTTAAACAATAAACTAAACTTAAAAAAAGGTGAAATTAAGAGAATTGTTAAAGGAATATCTGATAATGAAAGTAAGCAATCAAACAAAGAAATCTGAGCAGATTTCAAGATTAAAAATAATTTAGTAGAACCAAGACTTTTTTATATTTGTGTTAAAGTTTTATATTTGTACATTGTAAAATTAATAAAGGTGATAGGACACTTTACAGCTTTATGAGTTTATAGAAAACTAGAGGCCCAGTGCACCAAATTCATGCATGGGGGGGTCCCTCATCCTGACCTGCAACCTCTCCAGTCTGGGAGCCCTCAGGGGAGCCCTCTCCAATCCGGGAGCCCTGACGGCTTAGGCCCACTCCCTGTGGTTCTCTGCTCTCTGCAGGGCCTGGCCACTCCGTGCCCGCTGCCCAGAGGCTCTCTGCGGCCCAGAGGCTCTCCGCGGCTGGGGCGGGAGGCTCCGTGTACACACACGCTGCCCAGAGGCCCTCCGCGGCCGGGGCAGAACACTTGCCTCATTGCCGCAGCGACGAAGCAAGCATTCTGCCAGGCTGCTCACGCTGCCCACTCTCGGCAGCCACCCCCCCAGGACTGGGGGACTCCAGCGAGGCTGAGGGGACTGGGTGCTGCCATCTTGTGGCTATGGGCACCACCATCTTTGTGATGGAATGATGGTTAATTTGCATATTACCCTTTTATTAGATAGGATTGTAATCCTATCTAATAAAAGGGTAATATGCAAATCAACCACATGGGGGAACTACCAGTCGGCAGGGGGCGGGGCCAGCAAGCAGGTGGCGCCAGGCCCGCCAAGGTGCATGCCAGTGGACAGAGGGAGGGGACAGCGATGGGGGTGGGGTGGGCAGCTGCAACCAGAAGTGGAGGAGGGGCAATGGGGGGGCAGGGCCTGCAGCCTTCCCCTGATCAACCTGCAGAGGGAGGCCAGACTGTGGCTTAGGCCCACTCCCCATGGGGAGCCATCAGTCGGACATCCCCTGAGGGCTCCCGAACTGCAAGAGGGTGCAGGCTGGGCTGAGGGGACCCCCCCCTGCCAAGTGCACAAATTTTTGTGCACTGGGCTTCTAGTAGAATATATAAAAATACATTAGAAATATAAAGTAAATGAACAAAAAATTCACAATAATTGTGGCAATATTAAAACTGTTTTTGGTAACAGCTCTATAATAATTAAAGCATAATATGCTAATTAGATCAGACAGCCGAACAACCTTCCAGATGAAGCCGGGGCTGCAAGGGCCGAACCCCTTGCACAAATTTCGTGCATCGGGCTTCTAGTTGAGACATAATTCACAAACTGGATTTATTTTCTATGGCTGCTATAACAAATTACCATGAATTTGGTGCCTTAAAAAATCAGAAATTTATTCTCTCATAGTTCTGGGGATCCAAAAGCCCAAAATCTGATCACTGGGCAAAAATCAAGGTGTCGGCAGGGCTGTACTCACTCTGGAGGGTATGTTGGAGAATTGCCTCTTCCTGCTTCTAGTGGCTGCTTGTATTCCTTGACTTGTGGCCACATCATTGATCTCTGCTTCTGTGGTCACAATGCCTCCTCTTTTGTTTGCAATCCCCCTCTTACAGGGGTACATATGATTGCATTTAGAGCCCAACCAAATAATCCAGGATTATTTCCTCATTGCAAACACCTTAACTCAGCGATTCTCAACCAGTGTGCCACAAAGCAAGAGGCACACTGGTGTGCCACAAGAATTTTTAAAATATATAGTACCTATTTTGTTAGGGACAAACATGACAATAGCCAACATAACAATAGCCATTGGTGTGAATGAATAAAAAAAATACCTATTTTTTTGTCAGATTAGCAAAAAATGTATTTTTTGGTGTGCCTCAGAATTTTAGTAATTAGTTTATGTATGCCATGGGGTGAAAAAGGTTGAAAATCACTGCCTTAACTTAATCACAGCTACGAAGACTCTATTCTCATATAAGGCTATATTTACAGGTTTTAGGGATTAAGACCTGATATCTTTGAGGGTCATTATTCAACCTTCTACACATACCTTATATTCACCCATGTAAAGTGTATAACCCAATGGTTTTTATTATATTTACAGAGTTGTGTAACCATTAAAACAATCAATTTTAGAACATTTTCATCATCCCATAAAGGAACCCCATACCTACTAGCAGTCATTCCCAATATCCCTCCTAACCTCCAGACCTAGGCAACCAACTAATCTACTTTCTGTCTTTTATAGCTTTACCTATTCTAGAAATTTCATAGAAATGAAATAATAAAATATGTAGCCTTTTGTTATTGGTTTCTTTCAACTTATTGTTGTCAAGTTTCATCCATGTCTAAGCATATATCAATACTTAATTTCTTTTTATTGCTGAATAATATTCTTGTGTATGGACATATCACATTTTATTTATCCAGTCATCAGTTGATGGACATTTGGGTTGTTTCTTGACTATTGTGAATATGAACATTTATATGTAAGTTTTTTGTGAATGAGGGTTCCAATTGCTCCACATCCCTGCCAACATTTATTATTCCCTTTTTGGCTTGTTTGTTTAAATTATAGCCATTCTTACGGGATAAAGTGGCAGCTCACTTGGTTTTGAAATGCATTTCCCTGATGGCTAACATTATATTGAGCATATTTACATGTGTTTATTGGCCATTCATATATCTTCCTTAGAGAAATGTCTATCTAAATCCTTTGACCATTTTTAAATTGGATTATGTGTTTATTATTGAGTTATAAGAGTTCTTTAAATATTCTATATACAATCCATTGTCAAGTATATAATTTCTTAATGATGTCTTTTAGAGCACAAAAGTTTTAAATTTTGATGAACTTCTATTTATCTAATTTTTTTTGTTTTCCTGCTTTTGTTTTGGGGTCATATCTAAGAAACCATTGCCTAATTCAAGGTAAAAAAAGTAGACATTTAAGTTTTATAGTTTTAACTGTTACATATATATCTATTTAAGTCTTTGGTCCACTTTGAGTTTATTTTCATATATGTCATGAAGTAGTAAAACTTTAAAAAATTATTTGATAAGTCAAAATGATAAAAATAAATAAGAATATAAAGAACCTGTATTATCAATAGGACATTATATGTATGTATCAAACTTCAAACCCTATAGTAACCCTGTTCTATGTCCCAGTTTTCATGGAATATTTGTAAACAATTTATTATAAATAGGTCTTCAAGAAAACCATATAAGTTCTAAAAACTAGAAATCTGACATGTTAGGTTCTTTTGTTATGTAGTGAAACTGGAAATAATAAACAAATTTAAAATTATATAAGCTCAACCATTTGGAAATTTAAAAAATACTCTTTTTTGCCTGGCTGGTGTAGCTCAGTTGGTTGAATGTCTTCCCATGTGGTCACCCATTCAATTTCTGATCAGGGCACATGCCCAGGTTTCAGGTTCAATCCCCAGTAGGGGACATGCAGGAGGCATGGATGTTTCTCTCTCATCAATGTTTCTCTCTCTCTTCCTCTCTCTAAAAAAATCAATAAAAACATTTTTGAAATACTCTCTTTAATAATTATTGGGTTAAAATCTTACAATTTTGTGGAATGCTACGAAATGTTTACTCAGATGAGAAATTATACTCTTAAAACTTTTAAAAATGGAAGGAGTGAGGGATTTTAAAAAACTCAGATAAATATTAAAATAGAATAACCACATAATTACATACTCCCATACCCTCAAATTAATTCTTGCTAACACCTTGGCATATTTTCTAAGAGAAAGTTATTTAATTTTGTAAAAATTATCATGACCAAAAATAAATTTAAACAACACATAAAAATACAAAGATAGAGATTTTTAAATTACCATAAATTTATTACCTAGAAATAACCATTGTCACCCTTAGGTAAACACCGTTGTAAACAGCTTTGTATACGTTGTCTCAATAGAGAGATGGGTATTTGGTATTGTAGACAATAATAAATTTTGCTATAAAACTAATTACTTAAAATCTTATTTTTTTATTCTAACACAAAAAAGAGAAACTGAAGTAAAAATAAGGACATTGTTGAAATTGAACATATCTTTACAAAAGTTATTCTAAAATCATTTTAAGAAAATACAATATGATGAAAATCAGAAAAGACTGCAGTAATTATTTTTTAATATAATACTTCATTTATAGAAATAAAAGTTGGCACCTATTATAAAAGACTAGAGGCCCGGTGCATGAAATTTGTGCATGGGTAGGGTCCCTAGGCCTGGTCAGCAATCAGGGCCAATTGGGGCCTTCCCGCTGCTGGCCAGAACCTACCTTTCCTGGCTGCTGCTGGCTGCCGGGGTGGATCTTCCTTCGTTCCACCCCCCTCCCCCCACCCCGGTGTTCAGCGCATATCATAGCAAGCAATCAAACTTCCAGTCTCATGAACTCCTGAAGGGATACTTTGCATATTAGCCTTTTATATACAGTACTAGAGGCCCAGTGCACAAATTTTATGCACTGGGGAGAGGGTGTCCCTCAGCCCAGCCTGTACCCTCTCCAATCTGGGACATCCCTCTCACAATCTGGGACTGCTGGCTTCCAACCACTTGCTTGCCTGCCAGACTAATCACCTCCTAACCACTCCCCTGCCAACCTGATGGACACCTAACTGCTCTCCTGCCAGCCTGGTTGCCCCCAACTGCCCTCCCCTGCAAGCCTGGTTGCCCCCAACTGCCCTCCCCTGCAGGCCTGGTCCCCCCAAACTGCCCTCCCCTGCCATCCTGGTCACCCCTGACTGCCCTCCCCTGCCGGCCTGGTCATCCTTAACTGCCCTCCCCTGCAGGCCATCTTGTGGCAGCCATTTTTGACCACATAGGGGCGGCCATCTTGTGTGAGTTTGTGAGGGTCAATTTGCATATTACCTCTTTATTATGTAGGATATGGATGAAGGTATTGCCCAGCTGGTGTATTTCTTGTATATAAATAGGTGGTTGAGCATCCACTTATGAACCAAGAGGTCAAGGTTTGATCCCCAGGGGGGAGCATGCAGGAGATAGCCAATCAATGATTCTCTCTCATCATTGATGTTTCTATCTATCTCTCCTTTTCCCTTCCTCTGTGAAATCAATAAAAATATATTTTTTAAAAAGATAAAGGTACTTAATATTTTTTCATGCCTTCCTTTTTTCCAATTTTAATTATTTATTTTATAATTTTAATATTATCCAGATTTATACCATTCACTTTCTTTTCTGCAATTACAAGTGCCATAATTGATTAATCTTAGTCTAATATTTGATTGGATTTGAGGTTCACTTTCTGTCCATTTACAATGGTTTTGCTGTTCCTAAGTTATTTATTTTGATTCATTTCTAAATTGGCTGAATTTATTGTAAAGTCATTTTTTCATGTAGGTCACATGGATGCTATGTTTTCTGAGTTCTTTTATGTTGAGAATGTCTTCATATTGCCCCTAAAATTATACCTTGGATGAGTATACTGTAATTGAGTCACATTTTCTTCTTACCCCAGAACAATATGTAGGTATTGTTTGTTTTCTGATATTGAATGTTGTAAAGTATGGTGTCAGTTTTACTTTTTTTCTCCCTTCATTCATTTTAATTCAACAAGTATATACATGTCATATATGAATACATCCTACCTAATAAAAGAGTAATATGCATATTGACCCTAACTCCGCTACACCCACAAGCCACGCCCATAAGCCAATCAGAGAGAGCATGCAAATTAACCCAACCAAGATGGCTACAGCCACGGAGAAAGTAGGAGGGAGGCTTGGGTTTCCAAGGCAATAGAAGAAGCCATGGCCAGCCTAAGCCTCCACTCAAAGCCACAAAGTTTCAATTATAGAAGGTAAACAAATCCAAACAGAAACGGCTGCCGCCACGGAGCAAGCAGGAGGCTTGGCTCCGCTCCAGGCTACAAAGTTTCAATTGTAGAAGATAAATAAACCCCAGATACCAGGGCCTCTGCTTGGGTCGCCAGGGGGCGTGGCTGGCCTGCAAATCACCACAGGCCCCTTGCTCAGGCTGCCCCATGCCCCAAGGGAACCCCCACCCTGATCCAGGACACCCTTCAGGGCAAACCAGCCGGCCCCCACCCCTGCACCAGGCCTCTATCCTATCTAATAAAAGAGTAATATGCAGATTGACCATCACTCCAACACACAATATGGCTGCCCCCATGTGGTCAAAGATCCTGCCCCCGTGTGGACACAAGATGGCCACCACAAAATGGCCAGCAGGGGAGGGCAGTTGGGAGGCACCAGGCCTGCAAGGGAGGGCAGTTGAGAGGGACCAGGCCTGCAAGGGAGGGCAGTTGGAGGTGATCAACCCTGCAGGGGAGGGCAGTTAGGGGTGACCAGGCCAGTAGAGGAGGGAAGTTGGGGACAAATAGGCTGGCAGGGAAGCAGTTAGACATCAATCAGGCTGGCATGGGAGTGGTTAGGGGGTGATCAGGCTGGCAGGCAGAAGCGGTTAGGGGCAATCAGGAAGGCAGGCAGGCGAGCAGTTGGGAGCCAGCAGTTCTGGATTGTGAGAGGGATGTCCAACTGTCCATTTAATGGGCAGTTGGACATCCCTCGAGGGGTCCCAGATTGGAGAGGGTACAGACTGGGCTGAGGGACACCCCTCCCCGCCCCCGTGCATGAATTTCATGCACCGGGCCTCTAGTATATGTATATTTCCATATATAGTATGTGTATATATGTGTATACATGTATGTATACCCATACATTTAAAGGAGAAAATGGGTAAAGTTGATGCATACCTAATAATACTTGATACAAACTCATTAGCATTCTACATAATTCCTTTGTGGATATCTATCTATATAATTTTGTTTTAATGGGTGGGTTGGGCTTTTACTATTAGTTTTACTGATATTTCCCAACTTCTCTTCCTGAAATGAAAACAGCACATGTTCAGGTTCTTTCATTATAGAGAAGAGCTGTTACTTCAATTAGAAACCAAGAAAGTATTTCTTGTATGTAAATATTTATTGAACATATTTGATTATCTAATCAATAAATTACTGAACCATCTTAGATAATATGACATATAAGTAATATTTGGGACAATTTCTTTTAAGGGACAGTTGCTTTTAAAAAGATTTGTTTTAAGGTTATTTTGTCAGAACTCATTCAATGAAACGAAGAAAATGAAATAAATGGCTTAAAGTCAATATATTGTACACAGGTGCCACCCAATGGAGAAACTATGCCATGCAATTGCCCAGCTGATAGTTTGCAGTAGTTTCTGATTCAGTAGGTCAGAGTAGGGCCCCCAAATTCACATTTCTAACAAGCTTTCAGAGCTTATAACAAGCTCTCAGGTGATGTGGTCAAGGGATCCCACTTTAAGAGCCATTGATCTCATTGGATTTTTCCTTCTAAATATGAAAGTCAGCTGAAAAGACTTTTATCCTATAAAGAAAACTTTCTTGGTCGATTTTTTTTTTTTTTTTTTACCTAGCTCTAAAGGAAATAAGAGCAATGGCTACAGAAAACTATTACATGAAATACCTAAGTTCTGTAAACACAGCATCCTCTTCATGACCCAGTGAGAGAGCTACTATAATACCTATTTCACAAAAGAAGAAACTGGGAAGTTCAGTGACCCACCCAAGGCTACTCAGCCAGTAAATATGGGAACTGGGATTTGAACCCAAACAGGCCCCAAATGTGAGTTCTTAACTATTACACTATTCTACCTCCCAAGGTAGCAGATGACCTTAATTGTGCTCATTGATCCATCAACAATAATGACAATTAGGTGGTTTAGTCAGCTAAATAAGCTAAATATTTAGAAAAGCTATTTTGCTCTGTTTAAATTTTCCTCTTTTGGTCTCTAAGCCAGTTGAATAATGGTTTATGATTCATTAGCATGGATTCAAGCCTATGTATCTCTTACATAATTCATTCTAAATTTTCCTGATGATATTAATGAGGAAGTAAAATACCAACTATTCCCTTCATTTCAAAAATTGTCAGTGAAATATATCAACATAATGTTTCATTTAAACAAACTGTATTAGTTACTATTCTTTAATTGCATGAAACAGAAACCAACCTGAGCTAATTTAGCTGAAAATGAAATGTGCAGAATCCGAGGGCAGGAATATGATCTGGCTTCAAGAAGAGACTAGAACAGGGACTTGGAAAACTTTTCTCTCTGCTTTTTGATTTATCCATCTCTATGTACAGACTTCCTCAGTATTCTCAGTTCACATGGAGTAATCTGTGAATTACATCCACAAATTCTTAAGTTTAATTTATAGATCCAACCTCTCTCAGAGACCAACTGGCCATTCCCCACTCCAAATTCCAGAAACTGAATGGCTTTGTTTAGGTTAAGTATCCTTCCCTGGTCCAATCATGTATATGGCTAAGGAAGTAGGATTATTCGGTACAAATTTGGCTACCAGTACAAATTTGGTGACTGCTGTGCTTGGGTCAGAGGAGGAAATCATTGACTGTGAATTGGGCTAAACCTTCAAGAGGAGTTCACTCAGAAACTCTTCTAGTGCTTAATCCATTTCTCTCTGTCACAAGATACTACACTCAGGTGTAGATCAAGAATGTAATGTTCTTGACCCATCAAATTAGCAAAGATCTGGAAGGCAATGCACACTAATTTTGAGGCTGAGGAGAAATAGTCACTTATATGTTAGTGGTGGGAGCACAAAAGGGTAGGGTAGGGTACAAGCCTGACCAACGTGAAAACCTACCAAAAATACAGAAGCATTTACCTTCTAAGCTAGCAATCCCACTTCCAGGAATCTATTCAACAGGCATTAAGAAAAATGACCCAGGTCAGAGGACCTGAACAGACACCTCTCCCAAGAAGACACACAAACAGCCAGCAGATATATAAAAAGACGTTCAACCTCACTAGCAATTAGGGAAATACAAATCAAAACTACAATGAGATACCACCTCATACCTGTTGGAATAGTTATTATCAACAAGACAAGTAATAACAAGTGTTGGAAAGGTTGTAGAGAAAAGGGAACTGCTGGTGGGAATGTAGACTGGTATAGCCACCATGGAAAAGTAGTCTGGCAATTCCTCAAAAATTAAGAATAGAGCTACCATTTGACCCAGCAATCCCTCTCCTGGGTATATACCTGAAAAACTCAAAAGCATGTGCTTGAAAAGATATATGCACCCCTGTGTTCATTGAAGCATTATTCATTGTGGCCAAGACATGGAGACAACCAAGATGTCCCTAAACAGAGGATTAAAGAAGATGTGGTACATATACACAATGGAATACTACTCAGCCATAAGAAAAGACAAAATAGTGCCATTTGCAACAACATGGATGGACCTTGAGAATATTTTGTTAAGTGAATAAGTCAGGCAGAAAAAGCTAAGAACCATATGATTTCATTCATATCCTATATAATAAAGAGGTAATATTCAAATTGACCATCACTCCAACACACAAGATGGCCATCCCCATGTGGTCAAAGATGGTCACCCCCATGTAAACACAAGATGGCCACCACAAGATGGCCTGCATGGGAGGGCAGTTTGGAGGGACCAGGCCTGCAGGGGAGGGCAGTTGGGGGGAACCAGGCCTGCAGGGGAGGGCAATTGGGGGGGACAAGGCCTGCAGGGGAGCGCAGTTGGGGGCGATCGGGCCAGCAGGGGAGGGCAGTTGGGAGCAACCAGGCCTGCAGGGGAGGGCAGTGAGGAACGACCAGGCCTGCAGGGGAGGGCAATTGGGGGCAACCAGGCCAGCAGGGGAGGGCAATTAGGGGTGACCAGGCCTGCAGGGGAGGACAGTTGGGGGCAACCAGGCCAGCAGGGGAGGGCAGTTGGGAGCAACCAGGCCTGTAGGGGAAGGCAGTTAGGAATGACCAGGCCTGCAGGGGAGGGCAGTAGGGGGGGACCAGGCCAGCAGGTGAGGGCAGTTGGGGGCAACCAGGCCAGCAGGGGAGGGCAGTTAGGTGTGACCAGGCCAGCAGGGGAGGGTAGTTAGGGGCAATCGGGCTGGCAGGGGAGCAGTTAGGCATCGATCAGGCTGGCAGGGGAGTGGTTATGGGGTGATCAGGCTGGCAGGCAGAAGCAGTTAGGGGCAATCAGGCAGGTAGGCAGGTGAGAGGTTGGGAGCCAGCAGTCCTGGATTGTGAGAGGGATCCCAGATTGGAGAGGGTGCAGGCTGGGCTGAGGGACACACACACAACCCCACCCCCCCATGCATGAATTTCGTGCACTGGGCCTCTAGTGTGGAATATAAAAACTGAACCTCGTGGACACAAACAGCAGTGTGGTGGTTGCCAGAGGGAAGAGGGTGGCGATGGGGTGAAGGGGGCCTAATAGATGGTGATGCAAGATGATTTGACTTTAGGTGGTGGGCACACAATGTAATATACAGATCTTTTAACATAGAAATCCACACCTGAAATCTAAAAGATCCTATTAACCAATGACAACCCAGAAATTTAATAATAAAATAAATAACTATTATGAACAAAGAAAAATGGCTCAAGATCATATGAGTTTGGAATAGTGGTGGCAGAAATATGGATTCCTCAAGATAAAACAATGTGCCCACTACATTTAAGCTGGATCTATATAATCTCAAAACAAGTCAACCATGAACTGGTTACCCGAACACTAAATATTGATCCTTCAACTTTTATATCTGCATCATTTTCCATCTTGTTAAGAATTTACAACATTTAAATTGAACATGATAAAAAAGGGTCATTTGTCCCTTGACTGGAAATTTATATATATATTTTAAATGTCCCAGGATCATAGATGTTTCAGACTCTACACTTGCAAAAGAAACAGAAAATCATAGACAAAGAATACCTTATTGCAATATTAAAGAACACACAAAACATAAAACAAACAAACACCCCACCTACAATCCCTATCCCTTACACTCTAATAATTAAATGTAGTCAGTCTTGGAAAACAGACAGTCTTATATGCCATACATCAAAAGAAAAGCTGCATTCAATTTTTAGAGCTAGTAATTTACAGGCAACAGTCTATGACTGCTGCTATTTCAAACAGTAAGGTAAAAATTGTGTCCTATATAGTGCTGATGTGATCTAAAGGGAAATTGCTTCCAAAATATCTAGTCCCACTGGTATGTGGTGTTGGGGATTGTATAGATCAGCTCCCTCTGCTGCACAGCCTGTAGACTAGCACTAATATGAAATGCTTTATCTAAATGACAAGCAAATGATATGGGGGAAATGGCAGCCATTAATTTCATGCACATCAACTGAATCCTCAGAAAAAACCAAGGAAAGAGCACAGTTTTAAATCAGTCACTTTTCTTCTTTCTCTCTGCAGTACATCTCTTCGCACATTGCAGACTTGAAAAGTGAAATCTTTGAAGAACTCCTTAAGCACCTTTGCCACTGTGCAGATGAATTCCGGGAGGTCATAAAAACGGATATGCGGAGGCAGATGTTTGTTGAACTCTTCCTGCATTGTGACTGTGCGAAGGTAGGGTAAGACCCTTAAAGCCATGTTTCTTAAATTATTTGTTGTAAAGGGCCAGTTTTTAGTTTGCTGTTAATGGTGATGTTTTTAATTTCTAATCTGCTGTGGAATGATACTGAGTGAAAATGGATTACTAAGGGGGAAAAGGACATACAAAATACAACTCATATTTTTATTGTCAGATTCAACTCTGATTTAGCATCTGTTACTTTCTCAAATTTGCTAGATGCTGTTTTCAATTTATGTATCTTTCTCACCACAGACTTGTACCAGCTTATAGAACACACCGTGCATGGCACAGCATTTCACAGCATATAACTTATCTCTAAATCTCTTTCCCATTCTTAAGAATGGGTTGCTTAATATTGTTTTTGCTTACTCACTTTTTCTGGTGGCTTCTTATCAAAAAGAGCTGCTAGGAATAGGGATTCTACTACATCTTATTATACTGCTTCTTTAAAAGAAAAGTTTATATCAAAAAGTATTTCTAAGAATGGTACTTGGAAGGATATTGGTGTGCTACAATACCAAATGGATTTTTAAAATAGGTACAAATTTTACTGATATATATTTGTTTATGAACTTTGTATCCCTCTGTTCCAAAAAAGATTGCAAGAAAGGAACATATATTAAAAGTAGGATGAAAGAAGTGAAAAATAAGAGAGATGCTAGTAACTGAAGCTGGGAATAAAGCCCAAAATGCATATTATAATTGCCTAAATATTTGTTCTAGGTTGCCTACAAGTTTAAATCTAAGCTTCCTAGCAGTGAATGTGAAAAGGGAAACATGAGCAAACATTCTATTGGCGTTTATAAGATAAATGCAAACTGATATTAAGAAGTACAGAAAATTGGAGTTCAAAGTCAGCAGTTCCTCCCACAAGTACTCACAAAGGGACCCTGTGTGTTGAAGTGCAAGTCCATTATGCCAGACGTATAATAAATGAAACAATGACTTTCTTAGAGAAATTTCTTATAACCACCTTAAATGTAGGTAAATGATACCACACCTGACTGCAATTCAGAAAAAGCAAGTCTTGAAGGAGCCAATATATTGCAGTCTAGGCTCTCAGATCCCTGCTAATTTGGCTTAGATCAGGAAGCTATACTAATAAAAGGGTAAAATGTTAATTAGACCAGGTTGACTGGAATCTTTTGGTCGTCCTTCCGGACAAAGCCACAGTGGCGGGGGCCAAGTCAGAGGCGGTTAGGGGCAATCAGGCCAGCAGGGGAGCAGTTAGGGGTGATCAGGCCAGCAGAGAAAGCAGTTAGGAGTGGTTAGGCAGGCAGGCAGAGTGGTTAGGGGCAATCAGGCAGGCAGGCAGGTGCATGGTTAGGAGACAGCGGTCCCAGATTGTGAGAGGGATATCCGACTGCCAGTTTAGGCCCAATCCCGGATTGGGCCTAAACCAGCAGTTAGACATCCCCCGAGGGGTCCCGGATTAGAGAGGGAGCAGGCTGAGCTGAAGGAAACCCTCCCCCCATGCACGAATTTCGTGCACTGGGCTTATAGTATATTTTATAAAATCTGAAATGTCTATGTGTCCTGTTGAATATTGTTTCTTTTAACGAAGCTTATAATAAGTATTGGTGACTTGGAAGTCAAGATTTTACCCTCCAATAAATGCCTGGATACCAAGTATTCATTGTTGGCCAATTTAATACCAATTCATATGCTATAACAAACATAGCAGGGTCATATTTAGAGGAATTAAATTAGATTTGGTTGTGCCTTTTGCATTTCTTCCCAGTATTCAAATAGAAGTTATGTGCTGATCTTGTAGGTAAGACAGATACAGTTTAGAATAAAGCAGTTTCTGAATATTTTTAACCAATAGCTGAGACAAGAGTTCAAAAGCCTGTACTTTCACTTGAAAATCCTGGGCTCCTGAAAAAAATAAAATAAAGAGTCAGTCCTAACCGGTTTGGCTTGGTGGATACAGCGTCGGCCTTTGGACTGAAGGGTCCCAGGTTTGATTCTGGTCAAGGGCATGTACCTTGGTTGTGGGCACATCTCCAGTAGGGGGTGTGCTGGAGGTAGCTGATCAATGTTTCTCTCTCATTGATGTTTCTAGCTCTCTATCCCTCTCCCTTCCTCTCTGTAAAAAATCAATAAAATATATATATTTTTAAAAAGAGTCATAGAGTAAGGAAGAATGCAAAATATGACATTAAAGCACTTTTTCTATCACTGGGAAATTGTGAACAGCTGATGGAAGGAAGAGGTAGTAGAGGGGACGTGATTAGGGGTTAGAGGTTGTCTGGGTCCCTAAGTCAGAGTTAGTATCTGATCCCCCACCCTCGAGCCCCAATCAGGGTTGAAGGTAATATTATAGATACTCTTAGAAATTCTAAATAGGTTGAGGAGAAATTTAAGAACAGCAGGGCTTATGCTTTTTTCCTGGGTTTAGCTCAGAGACTGCAAGCTTCATAGAGAAGTCCTGAATCCAACATGACACTAAAGAGCTAAAGTGCTGCAGAAGGGTCTAGGTATGGGCCTGAGGTTAGTCCCACTCCTGTGGGACTACAGGAAAGGTGATGAGTATTCCCAAATACCTATGTTAAGGAAAGTGGTTGTGCGGAGAAGATGGCAGTAAAAGTTCTGGGTGTAACTCCAAGAAGACATCCTGGCCGGTTAGAGCATTGTCCTGATATGCCAAGGTTGCAGGTTTGATCCCTGGTCAGGGCACATATAAGAATCAGCCAATGAATGCATAAATAAGTGGAACAACAAATTAATGTTTCTCTCCCCACTTCTACCACTTCCTTTCTCTCTCTAAAATCAATAAATAAGAAGTAAAAAGAAAAGATAATGCACATAGTATAAATTCATTAATTGTCTTTCTATTTATTTACCCTAGAGAAATGTTTATACATGTACACAGGAGATATGTATAAGGACATCCATTGTACACATTATTTTTGGTATCAAAATACTGGAAATAATCTAAATGCCCATCAAAAGAAGGATTTTTTAAAATTACGATGTTTTTATATTATAGAGCTAGAGGCCCAGTGCATGAAATTTGTGCACGGGAGGGAGGGGTGTCCCTCAGCCCAGCCTGCACCCTCTCCAATCTGGGACCCCTCAAGGGATGTCCGAATGCCCTTTTAGGCCCGATCCTATCTGCTGGCTCAATCCAGGACTGCTGGCTCCCAACTGCTTGCCTGCTTGCCTTCCTGATTGCCCCTAACTGCTTCTTTCTGCCAGCCTGATCACCCCCTAACCACTCCCCTGCCAGCCTGATTGATGCCTAACTGCTCCCCTGCCAGCCTGATTGCCCCTAACTGCCCTCCCCTGCAGGCCCGGTCACCCCTAACTGCTCTCCCATGCAGGCCTGGGTCCCCCCCAACTGCCCTTCCCTGCAGGCTCAGTTGCCCCCAACTGCCCTCCCTTGCAGGCCTGGTTCCTCCCAACTGCCCTCCCCTGCTGGCTTGATCGCCCACAACTGCCCTCCCTTGCAGACCTGGTCCCTCCCAAACTGCCCTCCCCTGCTGGCTTGATTGCCCACAACTGCCCTCCCTTGCAGACCTGGTCCCTCTCAACTGCCCTCCCCTGCTGGCCATCTTGTGTCCACATGGAAGCAGCCATCTTTGACCACATGGGGGCAGCCATCTTGTGTGTTGGAGTGATGGTCAATTTGCATATTACTCTTTTATTAGATAGGATAGAGGCCTGGTGCATGGGTAGGGTCCAGCTGGTTTGCTCTGAAGGGTGTCCCAGATCAGGGTGGGGGTTTCCTTGGGGCATGGGGCGGCCTGGGCGAGGAGCCTGTGGTGGTTTGCAGGCCAGCCACGCCCCCCGGCAACCCAAGCAGAAGCCCTGGTATCTGGGTTTTTTTTATCTTCTATAATTGAAACTTTGTAGCCTTGAGCGGAGCCAAGCCTCCTGCTCACTCCGTGGCTGCAGCCATTTTTGTTGGGATTTATTTATCTCCTATAATTGAAATTTTGTAGCAGAGGCCAAGGCAGACCAGGGCTGCAGGAGCTTGGCTTCCTCCATCACCGGGGGCAATTCAAACCTCCTGTTCTCTCCAGCTCCGTGGCTGCCGCCGTTTTTGTTGGGATTTATTTATCTTATATAATTGAAACTTTGTAGCCTTGAGTGTAGGCCTGGGCTGGCCAAGGTGGCAGGAAAGCTTGGCTTCCTCCATTGCCAGAGAAACCCAAGCCTCCTGCTTGCTGCAGCTCCATGGCTGCAGCCATCTTGGTTGGGTTAATTTGCATACTCACTCCTGATTGGCTGGTGGGTGCAGCTTGCGGTATAGCAGAGGTATGGTCAATTTGCATATTACTCTTTTATTAGATAGGATACCATACAGTTAAAAGAAATAAAACAATATTTCTTTATATACATGAATCAGATCTCAATGTTGTGTAAATAAGAGCAATTTTAAGGATAACTGAAATGCTTATAAAAAGATTTTTTAAGCGGGGGAGCATTTGAGATCTTGTTTCCTAGCATGTCATCAGTTTGGCTCAAATTAACTCTTTATAAAAGATTTTTAAAAATTTAAAAAAGGCTGAAACCGGTTTGGCTCAGTGGATAGAGCGTCGGCCTGTGGACTGAAGGGTCCCAGGTTCGATTCCAGTCAAGGGCATGTACCTTGGTTGCGGGCACATCCCCAGTAGGGGGTGTGCAAGAGGCAGCTGATCGATGTTTCTCTCTCATCGATGTTTCTAACTCTCTATCCCTCTCTCTTCCTCTCTGTAAAAGATTAATAAAATATATTTAAAAATTTAAAAAAGGATACATATACTATGATATCAGTTATATATATATATATATATATATATATATATATATATATATTTGTTTATTTGGTTGGTTGGTTTTGTTTGTTAATCCTCCCCCAAGGACATTTTTCTATTGGTTTTAGAGAGAGTAAAAGGGAATGAGGGTGAGAGAGAGAGAGAAACATTGATGTGAGAGAAACACATCGATTTGTTGCCTCTCGCATATGCCCTGACCGGGGTCAGGGATCAAACCTGCAACCCTTTAGTCTGCAGGCTGATGCTTTAACCACTGAGCAATACCAGCCAAGGCTCAGTTATAGATTTTTAAAGTACAAAGAAAAATGTTAATAATCATCATTTCTGGGTGCTGAGAACACAAAGTGTTAGTTTTATCATTTTCTTATTTTTTCTGTAATTAACTTTTTCCCAAAATAAGAATGCCAAAAAAAAAAAGAACAAGTAGGGAGCAGTTAATTGTCCTAAGTTTCATACTTAGATCAGATTAGATGAGAATTGAACATTGTACGTTAGATTAAATAATTATGTCAGTAACAAATATTTGTTTAGCATCTGTTAATTGCAAGGCATTTTGACATGTCACAGAATGGGAAAATAGAGTATAAGCCTAAAGAGGCAAGGTATAGCTTTCCCAACTTTGACTGCAGATTTTATTTATATGATGATGGTGGTGATGGTATTGATGAACATTTCAATAAGCCATATTCTGTCTACATAAAAATCTCAAACCTCTTATAACACCTAATTACCAACTTTCTGCTTAGGTTGGGTTTTTGGATCGGCAGAGGACATTGGCCTTGCTGGAAACATTCTATGACCAAAGTCCAAAAATGCTTAGACGTTTATTCCGAAACCCAAGACAATGTAAGTGCCACTCAGAGGGAGTATGCTCAAATTGAAATTATTAAGTACACTAATATGATAATACAAGGCCATTCTATCCCTGTGGAATTTCTTCACGTCTCTCTTAGATCATGATAGCTATATCTAGCTGTTCATTCCCCACAAAATTCACTCTTTATTACGACTAGATGTATTTTTCACTACAGTGCAGTACTAAAAGTTGTCAAGCTAGAACTCAATTTTAAATTTATTCAAATGAAGAAATGTTTTAGTAACAATCTGAATGTTTCAGATCTTTAGCTGGTAATGGTAATTCCAGTTTTAATGTCCAACTTAGAATTCTAAGATTCTGAATAAAAATGTTTCCCTCTTTCAAGCATTTTTACTTGTACAGCTTTATTGTACTTATACAGTGAAATTTTTATATTACCACCAAAACAAATAGGGCTAGCGGTTTTATTTTTATTTCTTAAAGAGAAAGTCATTGAATGAATGGGTTTTCCAAAGAATGTCAGTGTCTTATTTCTGTGTGATAATTTAGTACTTGGATACTTAAAAATCTGTGGATGATGTACACAAAGTATTCCCTAAACCCATGGGAGTCACAATTTTATAACTTAAATACTAAATGTTTTAGAAGGGAGAGGCAATCTTTGGCCTGGTCCCACTCTTTGTAGTCCAGGTCACCAGTGTTGTTTTGGTGGTGGTATTCTTTTTTTAACAGTTGGATTCTGGTGAATGCTATGCAATCCTTCCCTAGAATTCTGAGCCAAATGTCTATATAAGTTGTTGAGGAAAAGAACTGAGGAAAGGAAAGAAAGGTAGAGAAGAAGGAAAGGAGAGGAAATGAATATTGGAAAAAATAGCCCAGTGAAAAATTGTATGTATAGAGACATGCTTTTATTTTGATATTGCAGATATTGAAAAGGTATTTGAGGTGGAAGACTTGTGTCCCCTTCCTCATTCCATGCTAACCTCATTGTGAAGGACTAAAAGTAGAGAGTAGGTTGTATTTATCTTGGCAATTTAAGCAACTCTCCAACTATTAATTTTCAAAACCACAACTTTTAGGAAGGGATACTTTCTAATTTACAGCAGTGAGCATCTTTTATGTTCAATTGGATACCTTTTTGGTTTTTATTGTGTTGCAGGGAAAGGTAACTGGTACTTATTTAAAGTAATAGGCCTATATTATAATCACTGTGCTCAATGGTTTTTTTGCATTAATTTACTAGTTCTGATTCTGTATTATAAGAGCAATTGTTTAGGTAAATGCTTTGTTCTTTTGCATTAGGGCCACTCATTGAATTTGAAGAGATAGAGTTGCCTGAGTTCTGGGGAGACATGGATAATCAGAAACACATTTATGAAGATTTTGACAATGTGTTCTTAGAGATGACTACATCACTGTCTGAAAAAAATGCTAGAAAAAAACAAAATATGTTGTTTAAAAAACCAGAAGATCTACATAAACATGATAAACATAGAAAATCACCACCATTACCAAGCCTACCAGAACAGCAGAGAAGAACAATTGCGGGACAAGACCCAAACAAAATGTTAAGTGAAGATCTAAACTTAGACTCAACTGCAGAACAAGAACTGTACAGGGGATCAATAACAGCACAGGGACAGCAAAAAGGGGCAACAGTGCGGCCAGGATCACGCAGAGGGTCACGCAAAATGTCAGTAATAGAAGAACCGCAAAAAAGTTCACCTGGAGGATCACGCAGAGGATCACGCAGAATGTCAGTAATAGAAGAACCACAGAAAGGGTCAAAAGAAGAATCAAGCAGAGAGCCAGTAACAGAACAAGGAGTACAGAGAGAGTCAATTGCAGAAGAAGAATCACTCAGAGAGTCAGTAATAGAAGGATCAAACAGAGAGTCAGAAACAGAACAAGGAGTACAGAGAGGGGCAATTACAGAAGAAGGAACTCCTAGAGAGTCACGAAGAGGACCACGCAAAGGATCACGCAGAATGTCAGTAATAGAAGAACCAAATATATGGCCCACTGAAAGACAAGAATCACCCAGAGAGTCAGTAGCAGAACCAGGATCACAAAGAGGGTCAATTGAAGAAGATGAATATCTTAAAGAGTCAGTAACACGAAGAGGACCACGCAAAGGATCACGCAGAATGTCAGTAATAGAAGAACCAAATAAATGGCCTGCTGAAAGACAAGAATCACACAGAGAGTCAGTAGCAGAACAAGGATCACAAAGAGGGTCAATTGCAGAAGAAGCATCTTCCAGAGAGGTACTAACACCAAAAGGGTCACGCAGAGGATCACGCAGAATGTCATTAATAGAACCACATAAAGTGTCAACTGAAGAACAAGAATCACTCAGAGAGACAATTCCAGGAGAACAGCGCATAGCCTCAACTTCACAATCAAGGGAAGGTAATATCTCAAAAGAAAGTAAAAACATCTAGAGAGGTTACTTCCTTTGAGCACACTGAAATCCTTCCACAAGAAGAGAATACTCAGGAGCAAATATATGAAGGGAAACTATGATTTCTGAACTGCAATAGAAAGATTAGTATCAAGTAGAAAAGATAATCAGTTCTCTGTTTTGTAGCGTGGTTTTTATTTTTTTTAATATATTTTTATTGATTTCAGAGAGGAAGGGAGAGAGAAAAACATCAATGATGAGAGAGAATCATTGATTTTCTGCCTTCTGCATGCCCCACGCTGGGGATCAAGCCCAATGGGGATTGAGCCTGCAACCCAGGTATGTGCCCTGACTGGGATAGAACCATGGCCACCTGGTTCATAGGTCAATGCTCAATCACTGAGCCACACTGGGCAGGCTGGTGGGCATCACAGTATGGTTAATTCACATATTTCTCTTTTATAAGTGTAGATATATTTCTAGAAAAGTTTCTGAAACCCGTATTTAAGATAGAGGGTACCCTGCAGTTCAAATTTTATTCTGCAGAAGATTTTTTCCTCTGAATTGCCAATTTATGACCTTTTCTTTTAAAAAATTCTAACCTTTTAAAGAGCCAATCTCAATACCACTGAAGATCTCAATTAGGCATATATATTTTTTTAATTCTACATCCCAAAGAAAACTTATCATCAACTAATTTGAAATATTTTTTAGCATTATGTTTATTTCTCCATAAAACAGAGCTACTAATTTCTGGCTCTCCTTACATAGGGATGTAGCATTAAAAAAGTAGTGAGGCTACTATTCAACCAGATGTTATGTTAGTGAGGTCTTAATTTTGGCTATGTGTAACAGTGTTCCAAAATGACAGTGTCTGAAAAACAAAACAAATAACAGTGTCTAAATAAGAAAGGGGTGTTTTTCTTTCTCATATAAAAGTCAAAAGTTCTATGACAGCTCAGTCCCATGAAATCAGCCGTGGCTCAGCTCCTTCTATCTGGTATCTCCTCCAACCACATGGACCAGGATGGTTCACTGCCATGTCATTCTGACCAGCAGGTGAGAAGAAAAAAAAATGGATAAGCATCACATCATTTCCCTGCACATATCATTGGTCAGTATATAGGAATATAGTCAGGGAGGCTAGGAAATGTAGACCTCATTTTGTGTGGCCAAATTGGGGTACAACAAATAGCTTTTGTCAAAGAGCTGCTCTCAACAACTAGAGTTATTAAGTTATATCATTGTGGTTGATTATGACACAGCATATATGGGAAAGTACCTGAAAGAAAGTTTTTGGTGGTCTATATGCAAGGCATTTCTCTTATTCATTAACTTAAGAATATGTAATGTCTAACTCATAGGCATTTTCTTTTATACCTTTTAGAAACTGCAAAGAAGAAAGTTAAAAAAGATAAAGCCTGTGAACCCAAGTCCCAAAAAATAGAAGGAAAGTCATGGCCAGGTAACTCACTCAATCCTCCTTTCATTTAAACTGTAGAACAAAAACATTGTGACAGTGAAGTTAAACTGCCTATGTTATGTGGAATGTGTATTTTATAGGTGAAATTTTGACTTGTGACTTGAAGAAGTATGTAAAATGCGAAGATGATGAGCAGGCAAAATTAATCTATGATAACTCCAGATTCACAGGTACATATTAACAACAAAATTAGAAAGAATAGATCCCAGTCTGATTGATGAATTTAACTTATTGTGGTACCCCATGATAAAGACTGGACTTAGACAAGACACAGCACCAGAGTGAACCTTGTATTATTTTGTCCCTGAGCTGATGGATCTAAACATTTATAAGATGGCCCGGCCGGTGTGGCTCAGTGGTAGAGTGTTGACCTATGAACCAGGAGGTCACAGTTCATTCCTGATCAGGGCATATGCCTGGGTTACGGGGTGGATCCTCAGTGTGGAGCATATAGGATCAATGATTCTCTCTCATCATTGATGGTTCTATCTCTCCTTCTTCCTCCTTTTCTGAAACCAATAAAAATATATTTTTTTAAAATAAAGATTTATAAGATGAATGTTTTAGTGGTAGTAGGCATGTGCTATTGATGAATGTTCTTTTGCTTAAAAACATATGCATTATTATGCAGTTTTTTAAATAATTAAATGGCCCAACAGCTGCTTTTAAGCTATGATCCAGGTATACAAAAGGAATAAGATATTAGATATTACTACTCAATAGAAATAATTTCAGCTATTCCTCTCCCTGGTAGTTTCACATCCAAACATGTGAAACAGGTGAGAATATAGGTTGTTTTTGAAGACTTATAAAGAAAGATCTACTCAACAGAGAGAGCAAAGAGTAGCTTTTATTTAACAGTGAGTGTTCCAACAAGTACACATATTTTATTACAATGCTATTTTATCATTTTTACCTTTAATTAGATCAGCATTATTTTCTTTCTTTTTTTATCTTTATTGTTGACAGCATTACAGATGTCCCCCTTACTCCCCACCACCCAGTTCCCACCCTACCCTAGGCCTTCACCAACCTATTGTCTGTATTCATGAAAACAACTATGGGAACTTAAGACAGCCACTAGAAGCTGAAAGATTATTTTATTCCTATCTGCAATTTAAAAAATTTTAAGTCTTGGTCAAGTAATAAACTTCTTACCCTCAAAATATTTTGGTGAAAATGTATGGCATCAGTCAAGCTCTTATAGCCTGCTAGTTCATGTTCTTTTTCTCCTGGTTTTCTTTATTTCAATTTTGCTCTACTATTTGGAAAATAAACTGCATGAGTGAGTATTTTTAAGTTATGTCAAATCTCTTATAGAAGTCATAAGGGCAGGAATGATTAACTCAATGAATAAATCAAACATAAGTCACTGGGTTGAATTTTATGAAATATGCTTCATGTTAGAACATTGAGCTTCATGATAAATATAGTAAAGATTCATGGGGAAGGGGTTGTAATGGTGGTATTTACAGACTTATTTAACTGGCAAGTCCAGGTTGCTGCTGGCTTCAGGCACAACTGAATCCAAGGCCTCAACAATAGCAGCAGGGCACTGTCTTTCTGCCTCTCAGCCCTGTTCTCTGTGTGTGACTTTCAGTTTTAGGTTGTTTTTTCCATACTGTGACAAAGATATCCATGAGAGTATTTCTAAGCCTACAGCCTACAAGTTCAGGAATCAAGAGTATAAAAAGAGGGGTCCTTCCCCCAATTGTTTCCCCAAAAGTTCTGGGTTTAAATTCTCATTGGTCTATAGTGTATTACATTGCTGTTATATATAGATCATTGGCCAGACCTGTCACATGGCAATCTTTGGGGCATGGATGGGGGAGGTTAAGTACTACTTGACTTACCTAAACAGATAATGGGTAAGAGATGTTTTGTCAAATAAAAAAGAAATGGTGCTGAACTCATGAAGGGGGCATGGATTTCTGACAGGAAAATAGTACCAGATGTCCATTATAATAAATACTCATGTATTTTTTAATCTTTGAGAAAATTGTCCATTTTACTGTATGTTTCCTGCTTTATAGACCTACATTCAATTATCAGGAATATTCAGTTTTACAAAGAAGTGAAAGGAAGGAGTGCCTTCAATGGAGTTTCCCTTAATCTGCTCCAGTTTGTGCAACTCCTGGAGACATTTGTTGGTGAAGATGTCCCTTTGAGTACCAGTGAAACCCTCACCTCCTTTTTCAAGTGGGGCTATGCTGAAACAAAAGAAGAGAAAATAAGTGACTTGGAAGAGGTTAGTAATATTGTTTATCAATGAAACAAGTGAGGTCACTATGATTAAATTTGTCAACCTCAGTAGTTCCTAGTGTGGCTCTTCTTTAAAAATTTACAACTGAACGTATCACTATTTCAACGAGCATGGCCATTGAATATTTTATTTTATTGTTAGATAAAATGAGTTCACACTCCAGAGAACTCATTCCCTAATAATATCATGATTGATGATGGCAGGAGATGGTTTATTGGCCAGCTTTGTTTTTCTTTCACTGAAGCTTGAATAGCAGATTCTATGGAGCAAATATGTGTGTGAACAAAGATATCGCATGTGTGTGTATCTGTGTGAGTGCATTTACAAATGCACATACCTAGGGTTCAATTACGGCTTGAATATATCATGTGCATTGTATCAGGTAGTACATATTTTGTAAGAACTTACTACTTACTTAGGTGTAGGTAAATGCACACACATTAGCTGATATAAACAATTTATGTGCTCATATATTAAATATGTAAATTAGATTTACCAGGCATATTCAGTAATCTCAGCAGCCTTATGAATCTTCTCAACTTAATTCTAGAGGTGATGTCCCTTTTGCCTCCTCAACAGCAGTTCCCCCATTTAACCAAAAGGTATATATTCACTTTGTTTCAGCAATTAAATATATCTAGATATTAATTAAATTACTGTTGAATTGATATAATTCATCTAGTAAAAAGTATAAAAGGTAATTAATGCCAAGTTAGGTCAATGTTAAATATTTTAAAAAAAAATTTAACAGTCATTTTTTATTGTTTGAACACTGCCATTCATCCCCCTTCACTACAAAACAAATCCCACCAAGAAGCCAGGCAGAGCACCCCATGTGTTTATCATATTCCTGAACAAGCAGCGAGGGAGTGGAAAGGAATGAATTAAAGATTCTTAAGGAGTGTAGTCTTCTTTCTAAATTAATGTTTTAATCCAATGCAGAAACAGAGAAATGGTACTTAGAGGATTGAAATTAAATGGTTCACTTTCCTATTAATATCATGCTTAGTTCCAAAGAAAAGCTGTTATAAAAAGTGCTGCACTTTTTTGGGAATAAACATAGGGTGCCAGCTAGTAGAATAAACAGCAAGTCTTCTGTGCTTTGTTATCTTGCTTGTATCCTAGGCTATACAAAACGCTTCCCAAATTCGACGGGGACTTCTCCTAGAAGCCCTCTTTCAGTTGTGGGACAGTGATGGCTCAGGCTTCTTAGATCTGAATGAAGTTGATGAACTCTTGTATACATACAAGGAGGGAATGGAAAAAGAAGCTATGAAGACAGGTAAAAGTATAATAATTTTCTTATTTAAGTTAACAACTTGGCTTCAAGTTTCCTGGTAGTATGATATATATACAGTTAAACACTGGTTGTTCTAAAACCATGAGATACCACCTTCACACTTGCTAGTATGGCGACAAATTGCTCAGCTTTATCCTCTCTAATAAAATGGTAATATGCAAATTAACCATCATTCCGCTACATAAACCACACCCACCAGCCAAGCCACGCCCACCAGCCAATCAGGGCGAGTATGCAAATTAACCCCAGAAGAGATGGCTACAGCCACAGAGAGCAAGGTTTCCCAGGTAACACAGGAAGCCAAGCTTTCCATAGCCGTTGCAGGCCTAAGCCTCCACTCAAGCTACAAAGTTTCAATTATAGAAGGTAAACAAATTCAAACAAATGGCGGCAGAACGGAGCTTGAGAGAGCAAGCCAGGGTTGCCGGTGGCAACAGGGGAAGCAAAGCTTTCCACACACCCTGGCCGGGACCACCCGCTTAAGGCAACAAAGTTTCAATTGTAGAAGGAAAATAAATTCCAGATACCAGGGCCTCCGCTTGGGTCGCCAGGGGGTGTGGCCAGCCTGCAAACCACCACAGGCTCCTCGCCCAGGCCACCCCATGCCCCAAGGGAACCCCACCCTGATCCAGGACACCCTTCAGGGCAAACCAGCTGGCCCCCACTCCTGCACCAGGCCTCTATCCTATCTATTAAAAGAGTAATATGCATATTGACCATCACTCCAACACACAATATGTCTGCCCCCATGTGGTCAAAGATCCTGCCCCCATGTGGACACAAGATGGCCACCACAAGATGGCCAACAGGAGAGGGCAGTTGGGAGGCACCCGGCCTGCAAGGGAGGGCAGTTGTGAGGGACCAGGCCTGCAAGGGAGGGCAGTTGAGAGGGACCAGGCTTGCAAGGGAGGGCAGTTGGAAGTGATCAACCCTGCAGGAGAGGGCAGTTAGGGGTGACCAGGCCAGCAGAGGAGGGAAGTTGGGGGCAAACAGGCTGGCAGGGGAGCAGTTCAGCATCAACCAGGTTGGCAGCGGAGTGGTTAGGGGGTGATCAGGCTGGCAGGCAGAAGCGGTTAGGGACAATCAGGAAGGCAGGCAGGCAAGCAGTTGGGAGCCAGCAGTCCTGGATTGTGAGAGGGTTGTCTTACTGCCCGTTTAGGCCCGATCCCCCAGGATCGGGCCTAAACGGGCAGTCGGACATCCCTCCAGGAGTCCCAGATTGGAGAGGGTACAGGCTGGGCTGAGGGACAACCCCCCTCCGTGCACGAATTTCGTGCTTCTAGTTAAGATATAACTGACTTATAACACTGTGTAAATTTAAGATGTACAACATGTTGATTTGATACACTTATATATTGTGAAATTATTCCCATAGTAGTATTAGTTAATACCTCCATCACCTCCCATAATTACTATCTATCGTTTTTGTTGTGAGAACATTTAAGATCTTAGCAACTTTCAAGTGTATAATATAGTATTGTTAACTATAGTCACTATGCTGCACATTAGATCCCCAGAATTTATTCATCTTATAATGAAACTAGAGGCCCGGTGCACAAAATTCATGCACGGGTAAGGTCCCTAGGCCTGGCCAGAGATAGGGACTGATGGGGGCCTTCCTTCCCCTGGCTGCCGGCTGCTGGCCAGGGCCTTCCTTTGTTTTGTGCCACCCCCTGGTGATCAGCACACATCATAGCGAGTAGTCAAATTCCCAGTCGGTCAAACTCTCGAGGAGATAATTTGCATATTAGCCTTTTATTATCTAGGATTTTGTATCCTTTGACCAACATCTCTCCATTTTCCCTACCCCCAGCTCCTGGCAACCACCATTATACAGTCAGTTTTTACAAGTTTGCCTTTTTTCAATTCCACATATAAGTATTTGTCTTTCTCTGTCTGACTTATTTCACTTAATATAATGCCTTCACAATCCATCCATGTTGTTGCAAATAGTAACATGGCTGAATAATATTTCATTGTATATATCATATTTTCTTTATCCATTCATCTGTTGATAGATACTTAGGCTGTTTCCATGTCTTGACTATTATGAATAATTATGTAGTTAACATGGAAGTACAGATATTTCTTTGAGATAGTGATTTTGGATATATACCCAGAAGTGGAATTACTGGATCATATGGTAATTCTATTTTTAGTTTTTTTAGGGACCTCCATCTGTTTTCCATAGTGACTATACCAATTTATATTACCATCAACAGTGCAAAAGGATTCCCTTTCCTCCACAACTTTATCAAAACTTGTCTTTTATATGATGGCTGTTTGAACAGATATGAGATGATATCTCATTGTGGTTTTGATTTGCATTTCCCTGATTATTAGTGATATGGAATATCTTTTTATCACTGTTTGGTCATTTTCATGTCTTTGGAAAAATGTCTATTTCGTTCTTTGGCCCATATTTAATCATATTATTTTTTTGCTATTGAGTTGTATACATTCCTTATATTTTTTTTATATTAACCCCTTATTAGATATACTTGAGGCCCGTTGCACACAGAGATTTGTGCAATAGGCCTTCCTTCCCTTGGCTTCCAGCACCGGTTTTCCTCCACCACCTGGGACCCAGGCCGTCGCTCCGGCCAGAGTCTGCCATCTTCGTCTTCACCGCAGACTCCGGCTGGTTCATCTTTGCTGCTTCACTGCATACTCTGGCTGGAGTTTGCTGTCTTCATCTTTACTGCAGACTCCTGCTGGAGTCTGCCATCTTCACTTCAGACTGCCGTCTTCGTCTGCCATCTTCGTCTTCGCTGCAGACTCCGGAGTCTGCAGTCTTGTCTTCGCAGTGGCACTGCGCTTCTGTAGATCCCTTCGCCCCCGCCCTCCCTCTCATAGCAGGCGTCCTGCCCCGCCTGGCCACTCCATGCCTGGAGCAGCTGGGAGGCTGCCATCTTTGGCCTTCTAATTTGCATACTCACTCTGATTGGCTGTGGGTGTAGCAGAGGTACGGTCAATTTACATGTTTGTCTATTATTAGGTACGATTTGAAAGTATTTTCTCCTATTATGTAGGTTGTCTTTTCATTTTATTGTTTCTTTTGTTGTACAGAAGCTTTTTAGTTTGATGTTGTCCCATTTATTTATTTTTGCTTTTGTTGCTTGCATAGTATGGCATTCTAAATGGAAATAATTAAATTTTAATGGGAAATAACAATTGTTGGCAAGGATGTGGAGAGATTGGAACCTTTGTGCCTTTTTGGTGAGAATGTAGAAAGTGTCAGAGCAATCAGGAGTGGAATATGTTGTAGAGTGTTTTGCCCAAAATCTTAGCTCTAATGGTTAGATTCCTTCTATGTACCTGAGTACGCTCAGTCTTGGGGTTAAAAGAATCCAAACCATTCCACAGTTCTGCTTATTTTCTCTTCTTGTCTTATCTATCTGCCTTGACAAGGTCTGATTCACTTCACAAATCTGGCTGGCTTGCAAGGTTCTCCTGAATTTACTAACTTAACTTATTCCTCTAAATGACTTTCCTCTTCTATATTATATTTTTCTCTTCTGATCAATTCTTCCCAATCAAAAACTACTAAAATTATTATTCTAGTATAATTCCCTCCTTCATTTGATTAGATCCTAGTAGAAATGGTTATACTCTTCCCTGGGTTTAAGGGTTTTATCTAGTGACTTTGGCATACCAGATTTCTAACTCTTAAAGTATATAGTGCACAGCAGAAGGAATGATTAGGATTAACATTCTTCAGCCCTAAATTTATCCATTGTCATGTGTTTTTAATTAACTATGTCTTTTGCAAACTTTACATTACACTACACTACTTTCTTAAACTGCATCCAAAAACGATTTACTTAATGAAGTTTTGAAAGGTGTAATGAGGTGGTTTTATAATATGGGCAAATTTCATAATACAGAACCATGTTCTACAGAGGAAAGAACATTACACATGGTCAGGAGTGCTAGGTTCCAATACTGGATCTTCCACTAAATGGTCATGTGAGCAAAGGCAAATTATTGAATCTCTGTAGATCCAGGTGTCCTCATTTGTAAAATGAAGGAGTTAGACACTATGAATTCTGGAATTTAAGGAACCTGAGGATAATGTTATAAGGATTTTCTAATATATATGATTGGAGGACAGCAGTAGGGATAGGTACAAAGCATAAAATGAAATGGGTTAAGCCCAGCATACAAAAATGAGGAAAGAAATGAGGAGGCAGAATCTGCTGCCAGAAGAAAATGTCTGCAAGCAGGAAGAACCAATTATTCTCTCCAATGGTAGACACATACAAAATGACTCTCTCTGAACACATCTTGGTAGCCACCAGGCCTGTGGAGATAACTGCTGAACTGATGGTCATATGGAAGCTGAAAGGCAGATTTTGTTTCTTAAAAAAGGAAAAATTTTTAAATTCAAACATTAGCTAATAACAGATTGAAAAACCTTTTAGACAGCTCTTTTTTTTATTTGTTTGTTGTTTTTTCTCTGCCCTTCTTATATATTTCTGTGTCCAAGATTAAAAATTGGGGTTTAAATAGGATAATGTCACAGAATTAGAAATTCCTAGAAATGTTTCTGCTGGTATCCTCAAAATGAAAGTTTTTTATATGGAAAGGGCAACTTGAAAATTTTTACACTGTAATTTTCCCTTTTTATTCCCATCTAATATAGCCTAATCTTTTGAGCAGAAATATCATATATATAAAAATCTGTAGAACATGTGACCTGTCTACACTGTAGAATTTAAGAGAAAAAATTTATCTTCCTCCATTACTTCCCATGGAATAGCTATTAACATTTGTTGGATATGTCCTTTAGTTTTCTATTAAATGATAAAATTTGCTTTCATATATACATTGCTATTTAAGTAGGGCATTTAACTCTCTTAAAATTATAACATTTCGGTGAGTCATTCTGTCACCAAATTCTCACATTTATTTAGAAAGTCTCATTGAAATACTCAGTGTTCCTTAAAGAAACTGAAATCTGGCTGAAACCGGTTTGGCTCAGTGGATAGAGCGTCGGCCTGCGGACTCAAGGGTCCCAGGTTCGATTCCGGTCAAGGGCATGTACCTTGGTTGCGGGCACATACCCAGTAGGGGGTGTGCAAGAGGCAGCTGATCAATGTTTCTCTCTCATCGATGTTTCTAACTCTCTATCCCTCTCTCTTCCTCTGTAAAAAATCAATAAAATATATTTAAAAAAAACCCTGAAATCTGGACAAGTGGTTAAAACTATTGCTGTTTCTTCACCCTGGAACAAGGAATCTTTAAGAAACTCCTCAGTCTTTCCTTGATTTCCATTCCTTGCCATTTATTCAGATTGCAGGCAGATTTGTTTGTAATTTTTACTTCTTTTAAGTTTGTCTAGTATTTCCTCATGATTAAATTTAGGTTGTTCATTTTTGGCAGGAATGTCATATAAGTGATGCTGCGTTCTTCTCATTGAATGCTATTAGAAATCTCATGATAAAATTATATCAGTCAGGTTCCTCCATTTTAAAGTTACTCCTCTTTCCCTTTGTAATTAATAATTATTTTTGCGGTTATTTTGAAACCATATAAACATTCCATTTCTTGTCAAACTTTTTGTTTATTCATTCATAACAGTATGTATTCAGTTTTTCCTATTTTATACAGTGGGTTATAATCCAACACTATCATTATAATTCTCATATATTTTTTTATTTAACCCATGGGAGTCCTTTCAATCTGTCTCCTACGTCCTTCTCTCGCCTCCAATATTTTATTATGAAAAATTTAAAACATACAGCAAAGCTGGGAGAATTTTACAGTGAGTATCTATATATCTACTACCTAGATTTCTATCATTAACATTTTACCAAACTTTTTTATTATCTATCTATTCATCTCTCCATCTCTCTGACCTTCCATCTACTTCTCTTATTTTTGATACATTACACGTAAATTAAAGACATCCATATACTCCTCCCTAAATATTTCAGCATACATATCAAAAATTAGAGTTCAATATACGCTAACAGGTGTTTTTTTTTCTTAACAAAGTGGTTTAGCAAAAATGGACGTTAGTGGTTCATGTGATGGAAAAGTCCACGGCTAGTTCAGGACACCACCAGATTTGGGAGTTCAAATAATGATTTTAGGACAGGTATCTGCTTCTTTCTCTTTCTCTTTCAGTCTGGTCCTGTTCTCTTCTATGTGTTGACTCCACTTTCACACATTCTTTCCACATGGTGGTCAGGTTCAATCTCACATCCCAACAGGTTTATTCAAGTTCAGTGAGAATAAGAAGGAAAATGTCCTCTTCCTAATAATTCAAGTAAAGAGTCTGGCATTAGTCTGGACTAACCCAGCTACTCTGGTGAGGGGAATAGGTGTCCTGACTGGCTTAGAGCTGAGATGCATGCTCCACCTCTAGAACCTCTACTAAGTGGAACCTCTCTTAAACATATGACCTGAGGTGGGAGTGGAATAGTTTCCCCAAGCAAAATCTGGGATACAGTTGCTAGGAGAAAGATGAGTGGATGCTAAAGAGCAAAAATCATATAAGAAGATGACTAAAAGAGGCAATATTTGTTAATTGTCAAATAATTAATATAGAATGAATGTTATTATCTTTCAGGTGGAAGCCTTCTTGAACTTTAAAGAGGAAAGGTGCATACTCTATGACTTATTAATTTATAATAAATATCAAATAAATTTACACATGTACACCAAGAGACATGTACAAAAATGCTCATAGCACTGTTCATAAGAGCAAAATATTAGAGAAAACCTAAATGCCCATTGATAGGAGAATAAATAAATTGATGATGGTATACTTACAAAATGACATACTATATAATGGTGAAATGAATAAGTCATAGCCATAGGAACAACACAGATGTATATGGTAGCATAATGTTGAATTAAAAAGCAAGCCCCAGAAAAGTACATATAGTATGATGTCCTTTTTCTAAAGTATACAAAAAAAATAAAATGAAACCACACATTGTTAGAAGCGCACACACAATAACACTATTGGGAAAAGAAAAGGAAGGAAAAGATAAAGCAAAAGCAAAATTTCAGAATACTGGTGTGGGGATGTGGATAGGCAGGGAGTGGAACAATGGCAAGGGCAAAGAAGATGTAAGTTATTGGTAATGTTTAGGTTTGGTAGTAGATTGTGATTGTATGCTAAAAAAATAAAAGATAGATGTGGGTGCAGAAGTGTGCAAGGCATAGTCAGGGATCATGAATAGAATGGGGATACTGAAATAAAAAATTCCTATATGGTATTATGGGAAAATATTCTTAGAAAACGGACTGGATCCAAATATACTTTGAACCAAGAAATTGCATAATTAGAGTTCTGTTTTAATTTAATTTCATAATATGTATTGAGCCTTACCATTGGTAATCCACTTGTAAAGTGATTAATATTGGTTTAGTATTATGGAAGCAGTAACAGTGAGGAAGATACATTGTCAATGACTAACAGGAGAGAGTTAAGTAGTTTATTGGAAATGGATGGTAAAATGTAGAGTGGAATGAAAGTTGACCCTGGAATTTCGCCTGACTAGGTGGTAGAATTAAATAAATAAAACAAAAACAGGAAAGATGACATAGAACTCATCTTGAGTTTATCATAGGAATTCACTGTAACATGTTGCGTTGGGCTTAGATGCCTTTAATATACCTGATTTTCCTTTGGGGGGAGGGGTGACAGTTGTCAAGAGACTTCAGTTTGCTGTAAGAAGAGAATGAAAATTTCTTCCACAGGTAAATGAGCTTTTGGTTAGTCCTTGGTTTTGTGTTTATATCTTTCAGCTAAATTACACATCCAATTTCCAAAGCCACACCCTGGTCAGGAAGTGAGGTTGTCTTCAAAACAGTTTCAGAAATACATAGAATTGGTTGTATCTGAACTCAGGGGCAATGAAGACAAGGTTCTGGAAAGCCTTGTGGAGTTTCTGATGACCAGCTTAGAAAGAAGCCATTTTGAGGGTCTAAGGAATAGTGCCAGACGGAAGTGGCTGCACCAAATTCAGCATGCTGCAGAAACAAGTGGGGTATCCCTGGAGCCAGTGTATACTGAGACCTTTAAGGCCCTCACACAGGTATGTTTTCTAAAATGATACATAAAAAGAAAAACTTCCTCACAGTAGGAGATATTCAATGATTGTAAAGGAGGAGCACACTAAAATCTCTTAAAATTTGCTGGGTATTGCGGTAGATGGGTTTTTTTCTCTCTCTCTCTTTTTAATACATTACAATGACCTAAAGCCTAGGGAAGATGCAATTGGAATGACTGCAGATTGGCAAGGCAGACTCAGAGAGGAAACGTATAAAAGACAGAATTATGTCTTGGGATTTCTAATTTCATTTGTGCTGAGACTCAAATAAACCTAAAACAGAAAATAGACTGACATAAAAAAATACCAATAGGGAGATGTGGAAGGAGATCAAACTATATCTCCCTTGCATGATGTTTTGAGAGGCAGTTCAAAAAAGAGCTATTTAAAACATAAAGTTATTATAAAGTGGAATCCAACACCACACAATCTATACTAATAAAAGCCTAGGTGGTCCTCGTGCCCTCACATGACATCCTCACATCATCACAAGATGGCCACCACAAGATGGCCACCATAAGATGGCGGGTGGGGAGGGCAGCTGGGGGCAAATGGGCTGGCAGGGGAGGGCAGTTGGGGGCGGGCGATCAGGCCAGCAGGGGAGCAGTTAGGCATCAATCAGGCCGGCAGGGGAGCGGTTAGAGGGCAATCAGGCTGGCAGGCAGAAGCGGTTAGGGGCAATCAGGCAGATAGGTGAGCAGTTAGGAGCCAGCAGTCCCAGATTGTGAGAGGGATGTCCAACTGCCAGTTTAGGCCCGATCCCACAGGGATCGGCGGGATCGGTCCTAAACCACGGGATTGGGCCTATACTGTCAGTCAGACATCCCCCAAGGGGTCCCAGATTGGAGAGGGTGCAGGCTGGGCTGAGGGACACCATCCCCGTGCACGAGTTTTGTGCACCAAGCCTCTAGTTTTTCATAACACTGCTTAGAAACAAGCTGAGACTATTACAGAATCATGTCACTTAAAACACATGACCACCATGGGCCACTGTCCACAGCTTTGCCACCCCCTCAAAACTTCCAGCTTGCTGCTCCTCCCAAATAGAAATAATAACATGGCTATCTTCTACATATATCACAGATTCCTTTGATCCAGGGAACCTTGTCATTCGGCTCAGCTAAATAGCAACACTTGATTATTGGAATCATGTCCTGAATGGCTGAAGTTTCTAATGTAGTTTGAAATGGTGTGACTAGGAACAGGAGACCAATAAAAAAAAAAAAAAGAACTATTACTCCAACTTGCTTCAAAGATCTACAGTATCCCAAGAGAAACCTCACTATATTTTTGTTACTCTATAGACTTTTATGTAGAAAAGGAGAAATAAAGACAGAAAAAAAGGCACAAAAAGCAAACCTAAATATATAGAAAGATGAGACAAATATCAAGGAAAGTATCTCTCATGTCCCCCAACTTATGGATGTGTTCAGTATATGTATTAACACATAATATTCTTGGTAACATAATAATATTTTAGGTATAGATAATTTTCAGTTATTTTAATAGAAATAGTAATTGCATAAAGTCTGCAATCTGAGGCCCCCAAAAAATCATTTCCTAAAATGACATAAATCAAATGTCATAGCCAATCTATGTTAAGAATTCCTTCAGAACATTTTTCCACGTTCACATAATAGTAGATTAAGGTTAAGAAATATGAGTAAAATGAAGCCATTTTCTTGCCCCATCTCTCTAAAATAAATACTTTTAACTGAAGCCCAAACAATCTAACTATAGTTCAAAGGGATATAAGTTTTTTCAAATATGTATATTGGTTTGAGAGAGAGAGAGAGGGAGAGAGAGAGAGAGAGAGAAGAAGGGAGAGAGAAAGAAAACATCATTTTTGTTGTTCCACTTATTTATTCACTGGCAGATTCTTGCATGTGCACTGACCTGGGGTTGAACCCACAACCTTGGCATATCAGGACAACACTCTAACCCAAGCATGTCAAACTCGCTTGCGGCCACAGACCATGAGTTTGACATGCTTGCCTGAGCTACCTGACCAGGGCCAAAGGGATCTAAGTAGAATATATATATTATATATGTTATATATAATATTATTGACTTCAGAGAGAAGGAGGAAGGGAGAGGGAGAAAAGCGATGAGAGAGAGAGAATCATTGATTGGCTGCCCCCTGCATACCCCACGGTGAGGATAGAGCCCGCAACCTGGGCATGTGTCCTGACTCATAAGTCAACACTCAACCACTGAGCCATGCCAGCCAGGTGGGATCCAAGTTTTAAACCTCTAAATTTGAGTAGGCTTTGAGATTTATTTATTTAATTTTAGTAAACCGGTCTAATTGACATAAAGTAAATCCATTACACTCACTAAAACTCAGGTTTGGGGGACAGCTATAGAGCCAGTGTACACTTTTCTTCATTGCCCATAAATAGTAATATCTTCATTATTTATTCATGAAAATGAAATTATTGGGGTCAAAGGCACAAACTGGCTAATGGAGGAAGATGTGATTAAGAGAATAGCTATTGGCAAATACATGATCAGCAACATTTTGCCATAGGATGCTCAAGTCCATGGAAATAAGAAGATCAGTGCTCACATCTCCCTCTTAGAAGAAAACCGACTACTGCCTGATAGAGGGGCTGTTCTATTAAGGAATGTAGCTTGTACTTTAGATGATGCTCCATTTGTACTGAACAAAGTGCTCTACAGGGACATGAAGGGAATCAGGTAAAAATTTCTTGGAAAAGTTGATTTTACCCTCCTTTTAAAAAAATATGTTTTGATTTTTAGAGAGAGGAAGGGAGATGTATATATAGAGAGAAACATCGACAACATCGACGAGAGAGGAACATTATCCATCAGCTGCCTCCTGCATGCCCCCTACTAGGGATCGAGCCTACAATTCAGGCATGTGTCCTGACCAGGAATCCAACCAGGGACCTCTTGGTTCCTGGGTTGATGCTCAACTGCTGAGCCACATGAACCAAGTGATTTCACCCTTCTTTAAAAAAATAGTATTTTCCATTCTGAAGTAAGTTAGCATTGAAATCCTAGAGAGAAATGCCTCAGGTCACCAATGCTTCTAAAGTAGAGATGATTGCTTTCTAATCTCAGGTGATTTCACTTGATCATTTCTAGAGTTTACCTAGGCATTGATTGGCCATGTAGGGATTCTGCTTTACAATATCAGCTCAATTATTTCTGCCTTATCTTTAAAGTATGTCTCCTGTGTCCTGGTTATATATGTTTTCTCTGTAATGATCTAAGCTTGTTTTTTAAATCTTTCTTTCAAGTCAGACTCTCCAAACTGGTAATTTTATGAGTCCACTTCTCTGATACGTAATGCCAATGATTATGAATGGAGAATTGATCTAGTTTCTTACACGGTTTAACCTAAAGCTCCTCCTGTGCCTTTCTCCCATCCTCATATTCCTATTCCTCAGCTTTACAGTAATAGATAAAGGGAAGCCAGTACATGTCCCTCAAGTTCAGCACCACGGGAACATTTTCTTCTGGAACCATTCCCGTAAAGAGAATGATAAAAATGGATCATTCCTGGCTCTGCCTCTTCAGAATGCATATATGAGGATCTTTGGGGTCCTGGCTGTTGACACACTAAGAGATCCCCAGAAAATAAACATCTTCATGCCTCATGAGATCAAATTCTATCAGGTAAGTCAGAGAAGGATTCTTCCATAGCAATGGTAGGATGGCTTCTCCTTTTATACTTTTTAAAAAAGCAAAACCTGAAACTAGATGAGGGTAAAGCTATATATATAGATAGGGTTGTCATATGGTTCCAGTTCCATGTGTGTATGTGTAAGTATTTTGAGAGGTTCCGCATTACACATGGAAGAACAGTCAGCTTTAGTTGTACAACTATGCCTCAGAATCTCTGGGAAGATTATTAATGTGTCCCTTGCATTAATCATAGAGACAGAATTTTATACTGTAGAACCAAAATCCAACTATTAGACCACTAAGACCCACATAGTCGGACTGAACTTTCAGAAAGAACATTTTTTTTTTCATTAATAGTGGAACCTAGAAATCCTTTGCTCTTTCCACAAATGGTGCTAAATATGATATGTGATCCCATAGCTCTTGATATCAGTGTTATAATGTTTGAGGATAAAGAATGAAGAAAAATGCTTAAGTTTTAGGCACTTTTAAAACTATACAATAACTGGATAATTTCTACAAACATTTACATTTAATTTTATGAATATAAATTGCAATGGAGGAAGATTGAAAGCCTTTATGGAGGCAATGGACATACTATAAAACCTTTATAGCGGTTATCATTTGTTTCCCTGAAGCCCCTGGCTCTTTATATTTATTTACCATTATTTAAAAATTTCTCTTTTCACTGGGTGAGTAACTGGAAAGTGGTAGAATCTTGTTTCTCTGGACATTTTTTAAATAATAAGGTTCATTCTCATCTGACATAATGATATGAAGGTATTTAGAAGCAAAATGGAGGAGTATGGAGTTATCAGTAGGTGAACTAATATATAGCTTTGTTAGAGAACATGTCAAAATGAATTGTAAATAGATTCTCTAGTCCTTGGAGGTAAAGGCTCCTGTATTATTACCTTAGATGCCTTGGGTCCTAATATAAAGTACATATATACATATTTTAAACCTATTTTTATCGATTTCAGAGAGAAGGAGATAGAGAAACATCAATGATAAGAGAGAATCATTGATTAGCTGCCTCCTGCATGCCCCACACTAGGGATCGAGCCCACAACCCAGGCATGTGCCCTAACCGGGAATCAAACTGTGACCTCCTGGTTCATAGGTCAACCACTGAGCTATGCCAGCCAGGCATATATATTTTTTAAATATGTTTTTATTTACTTCAGAAAGGGGAAGGGAAAGGGGGAGAGAGAAAGAAACATCAATGATGAGAGAGACTCATCAGTCAGCTGCCTCCTGCATACCTCACACTGGGGATCCAGCCTGAAACCCAAGCATGTTCCCTGACTGGGAATCATCCATGACCTCCTGGTTCATGGGTTGATGCTCAACCACTGAGCCACACCATCTGGGCTACGTATATTTTTGAAGACTTTGTGGTTCCTAGAGTTCCTTGACAACAAGACCACAGATGAGTATTAAGGACTTTCCATTGCTTCTCTATGGAACAGTATTTTGTGCCCATAAGAAGACTGTGCATGTTGCAAGCTTTGGAACCCAGCACATCCTGTTCGGCTGACCTGATAACAGTAGCTATGTAAAGATACAGACATTAATATTGCATTAGATCAGGGCACTCCTACCCACCTGTCCAAAGCTGGCATCTTAGCTTTTAAACATTTTTCCTCATTTCAAATTTTATTTTGTTCTTCTGACACTACTTTCTGATTGCACATATCACAAATTTCACTGGATGATTATCAGGAAACATATAAGTTATGTGGATCTTATGGTAGATTTCTTTTTATACCTCTGATTTCTTGATGATCCCTTTTTTCATAGTAGAAGCTAGAGCACTACCTTTTGAGAAGTAATTTGTAGGAAACAGATTACCATTAGTGAAAAAGATAATCGAATGGATACATTTCTAATTATTTTGCTATTTTAAAAAGAAAAGGCAATTAAAATATTCTGTCTCTACAGGGTGTTGCCAATGTCTTTAGCACTGCCTATCACTACGTCCACAGCCGGGAGCACATCCTGCACGTTGTGATCACTGGCATTAGCTGGCTCTACAACATCGTACCAAGCATTAACTCCATCACTACATACTTCATTGAGCCTAGCCCAGAACAGGTAGGCAAGGCTTGGCAGTGTTAGACCTTCCCAGGGTAACAGAGTTTCTAGGTGTTATTGTCTTGCTGATATTTTAAAAACATATTTAGTTTGCTATTAGCCTAACTGAGGACATAGTTCCCATGACACAAACTCAAACTGTCCACAGTTGAGTGGCAGGAATCCATCCCATACTGCCTTAGGCAAAAAGGGGAATTGGTTGACTCATATGACCGAAATGAAGAAAGGACAGACATCAAGTTGGCTTCTAGGATGACCAGATCCAGGGATTCAATGCCATCATGACTCTCTCATGTTCTTTCTCTCCCCAGTTCTCATGTTGCTTTCCTCTGCACTTTGACTTTGTACTTCCTAAAGATGGGCTTTTTCCACAAGGCAAAGCCAGCCGCTTAGTAGCTTGAAAATAATCTTTCCTTTCTATTCCAATTTAGAAAACCCAAGAAAGAAAACTCATTTTTACCTATCCTGAAATGTGCCTGGGGTAGGGGACTTTTCTACAGTGCACTTTTCGGAAAAATAATATAAGCACAGCATTTTATCACAATTATTTTAAAAATATGCTTTTGCATTTAAATAAGTCTCATATTTTGACATTTTTCTCTTGTGGAACACCTCATTCCTTAAGGGTACTGAGTAAGTAAAATGTCACTGTACTTAAAACTAGAAATCATCTAAACTTTCCTAAATTTTTCCTACTTATCTGTCCCCAAAAGCTTTAATGAAAATATGAAGTCTAATTGTTCTTCTCCATAATGAAATATCTTCCTCTTTTCAAGGGTTCAGACTATGTTTTACGCAACATGATGGTCACAGGGCCCCTAGGTCTAACAGAAATCCACAGAAATCCCCCTATCATCTTCAGGAAGACATGCGTTTTCAGGTATGAGAGGCATCTTCATGTCTGTTTTTGTTTGCTTTGCCAGAGTACGTAGCCAGGTGTGATGGATCTGAAGACACAGCTTTTGCCTCCTATTAGTATACAATGACTCTCATTCTGATTGGATTTTAGAGACAATCTCCTGACTGCATGGGTCATATTAACTCCTTTCCCCCTCAAGTCCTTTTTTAAAACAAATTTCATTGGTGTTTTATATTAAAATTGCATGTTTTAAAGCATGATAGTCTTTTATTCTTTGATTTCTTGTAAACAAGGAATTAAACAAAACCCACCATGATTATGACAAATACATCCACACCACTTATCAAAATTCCTCATCTTAATATTAGCCAACTTGTGAACAAGTATATTTTATTTAAAGAAGACAGGCTGGGCAAAAGAGGACAGAAGTGAAAGAATGTTATTTTCAATAAATACCCAGTTCTAGGTTACTTCAACTGCCTCTCACCTGTGGAATACAGGAACACTATTAAACTGTGGACAAATGCAAAACATCTTTACTGAGAACACTCCTATTGCCAGAGGGGCTGACTGCTTCTTAGGGAGGGTCAGTGTAGCTGAGTAGCCAATAACCTATCTGAGCCTGAAGGCTAAGTTGATATTTAAGTATCTATTTAATTAAATTTTAGTACCAGGATGTTCATTAAGTTAAAAACTCTTTTCCACATAATTATTCCTTGTGGTGTTCAAGAGTTTTATGGGAGTCTTTGTAACAACCAGACTCATTTAATGATGCATCAGTTTAGCATGATGCATCATTACTATGGTTATAAAGTCACACAGTGGTGGGAGTAGCAAAAGAAAGATAGAATCTTACCTGTCATTATAAGATTGATGATATTATAAACTGTAAATGTGCTTTTTGAGGCAATGCAAAGCACCAACATTTTTACAAATATCTCAAAAGAATGAAATCCCAATGTAGATGGGGAAAGAGGAAAAGAGATAAAAAGAGATGTGTCTATACCTCGTTATGCCACTGCATTTCTGTGAAAACCTCAGGTCTCTCACTGAAGCAGATGCTGTTGATGCCCAGCCCAGATCCCCCAGGTATCTTTTGCCAGCTGCTGCAAGTGCTATTACTAATGACTCTTAGCTTTCTCTGGAGGAGTGCTCTTGAGAAATTCAAGCTTCTGACTAGGAGGTGCCTACCAGTTATGTAAACACTCTTCCCTACCCACAGAGCAACTTAGAGCCAACCACTGACAAAAGACCTCTTCCTTGCACCCAGGTGGGACAGACTTTGACAGTTTGCCTCCCAGAACTCCCCCTTGGGATCAGGCTGAGGTTAGACTTTACCTGAAATCACATTCTTATGTAGCTTTTCTCCCTTCCCTCTCCTGCTTCCCTTAGACCCACACAGGTTTCTCCTGAGAGCATTCCCTTAATAAATCACTTCCCTGTCTCAGGTGCTGCTTCTAGAGAACCTAACACTCATCATTCCTTCAGGCATTCCTCCAATACTTACTGGACAACATGTAAACAAACAAAAAAATGAATACCTTTCAGATAAGTACAGTAAAGACAATAAAGCAGAATAACATGATGGAGCATGACTCAGTTGCTACTACTTTAGATTACATGGGTAGGAAAGGCTTCTCGAAGAGGAGATGAGTGAATGTGCTTAGGGAGAGCTCTATGAAATCAAGAGATGAAATGGTTTAGGCATATGAAATAGCAACAAGAGCTGGTGGGTTGAAGAGTAGTAGGCACAAAAGAGAGTGATTCAATATGTTTGGGTGGAATGTTATGAACTTTCCTGATTGCTGATACCCTTATGCTTATTTGGTTTTGATTTCAGGGATTTTCTTTTTAAGTGTACAGACAGTTCAGAAGTTCTTTTGGCCTCTGTCTGTGGAGAAAACCACATCGCAATTCCACTTCGTGAGAGAACAGGAGAGGCTCTGGGGGCTCTCGATTTTAACATTGGCAAGAGGAAGATGTTGTTTTTTCGAGAATATAAAGATCTACAGAAAATGGTGAAGGTGACCCAAGCTGCCTGCTATGAAATACTGGACGAATTATCTGGAGAAAAAGAGAAAAATCGTGTCTTAGGTATTGTGAATGTGGTGACAGTCTAAATTTATGGGTTTAATTAGTTTTGGGTAAGTCACAGGCAATGCAATGAAGGATGTTTTCTAAAATGAGTTGTTGCAATATACAGATTTTCCTCATGAAAGAAATCCCCTCATGCAGTCTTGGACTGATGAGTATGAGCTATAAACTAGAGTAAAGGGTATGAGATTGCATTTTCTTGGCTAGAATCACATGGTTTTAGAATTAGAAAGCCTCCTAAAGGCAATATAGAACTAGCACTTATTAAATGCCCCATCATGTACCAAGCACTTTAAATATGTTATTTCAATTAGTCCTGACCATAACTCTATGAGGTGAATGGTGATGCCTCATTTTATAGATGAGAAAGGTAACGTTTAAAGAAACAAAACAACTTGCACCAAATCACATGGTTAGCAAGTGGTGGAGGCTGGATTTACACTCAAGTTCGGGTGCTTTTTCCACTATATTACATAGCATTAAGTCATCAGAACATCTAATTTTACAGATAAAGAAGCTAAAGCCCACCCTAGCCGGTGTGGCTCATGGATGGAGCGTCGGCCTGCAGACTCAAGGGTCCCGGGTTTGATTCCAGTCGGGGGCATGTGCCTTGGTTGCAGGCACGTCCCCAGTGGGAGGTGTGCAAGAGGCAGCTGATCGATGTTTCTCACTCTCTATCCCTCTCCCTTCCTCTCTGTAAAAAATCAATAAAACATGAAGAGGAAGGAAGAAGGAGGAAGAAGGAGGAAGAAGGAGGAAGGAGGAGGAAGGAGGAGGAGGAGAAGGAGGAGAAGGAGGAGAAGGAGAAGGAGAAGGAGAAGGAGAAGGAGAAGGAGAAGGAGAAGAAGAGAAGGAGAAGGAGAAGCTAAAGCCCATCAAAGTAAAGGTCCGGTAGCAAGCTAGGGACAGAGCCAAGACCGGAGCTCAATCCTTGTGATTCCACATCCATTAGGGTACTCTTGACACAAAACTAGTTTGGGCAGAAGGGAGGAAGAAGAAAGCATGGAAACCTTTAACTACCTAGAAGAGAGTGAATGGAAAGAGAAGAATAACATGTGTATAATTAAGCTAACAATTTTCTAGCCATTACATAGGGTGGGGTGGGATATGAAGAAAGAAGAAAGAAGAAAATTCATGTCTGTGCGTGTTCACTATGTATAAGACCAAGACTAAACACTTTTACATATGTCAACTCTTTTTATTTTCATGTTTCATTTCTTTAACCATGTGGTAACGAAGATAACAGACTTAAAATATCATTTTAATGGACTTTTTTGTTTAAAGTATTACATGTCTCCTTTTTCCCCCATCAACCCCTCCCTGGCCACTCCTACCCCCAGGACATATCCCCACTGCCCCAGTGTCGGTGCCCATTGGTTATGCTTATACTAGTGTGCATGCATACAAGTCCTTTGGTTGATCTCTACTTCCCCCTCACCCTTCTCTGCCTTCCCTCTGAGGTTTGATGGTCTGTTCGATGCTTCATTGTCTCTGGATCTATTTTTGTTCATCAGTTTATATTGTTCATTATATTCCACAAATGAGTGAGATCATGTGATATTTATCTTTCTTTGACTGGCTTATTTCGCTTAGTGTAATGCTCTCCAGTTCCATCCATGCTGTTGTGAATGGCAAGAGGTTTTTCTTTTTTACAGCAGCATAGTATTCCATTATGTAGATGTACCATGGTTTTCTAATCCATTTTTCTGCTGATGGACACTTAGGCTCTTTCAAAATCTTAGCTATTGTAAATTATACTGCTATGAACATAGGGGTGCATATATCCTTCCTTATTGGTGTTTCTGATTTCTTGGGATATATTCCTGCAAGGGGGATTACTGGATCAAATAGGAGTTCCATTTTTAATTTTTTGAGGCAACTCCATACTGTTTTCCACAGTGACTGCACCAGCAGTGCACGAGGGTTCCTTTTTCTCCATATCCTCGCTAGTACTTGTTGTTTGTTGACTTGTTGATGACAGCCATTCTGACAGGTGTGTTATGGTTCCCCACTGTCGTTTTGATTTGCATACCTCAGATGATTAGTGACTTTGAGCAAGTTTTCATATGTTTCTTGGCCTTCTGTATGTCCTCTTTCAAAATGTGTCTACTTAGATCCTTTGGCCATTTTTTTATTGGATTGTTAATCTTCCTTTTGTTAAGTTGTATGAGTTCCCTGTAAATTTTAGAGATTAAACCTTATCAGAGATAACACTGGCAAATATAGTCTCCCATGCAGTGGGCTTTCTTGTTGTTTTGTTGATGGTCTCTTTTGCTGTGCAGAAGCTTTTTATTTTGATGTAGTCCCATTTGTTTATTTTCTTAGTTTCCATTGCCCCTAGGAGTTGTATCATTAAAGATATTGCTACGACAATGTCTGCTATTTTGCGCCTATGGCTTCTTTTAGGATTTTTATGGTTTCCCATCTTACATTTAAGTCCTTTATCCATTTTGAGTTTATTTTTGTGTATGGTATAAAAATTGGCGGTCTAGTTTCATTTTTTTTTTTTGCTTGTATCTGACCAGTTTTCCCAACACCATTTATTGAAGATACTGTCTTGACTCCATTGTATGCTCCTGCCTCCTCTGTAAATATTAATTGAGTATAATGGCTTGGGTCCATTTCTGGGTTCTCTGTTCTGTTCCATTGGTTTATATGTCTGTTCTTGTGCCAGTACCAGGCGGTTTTAAGAACAGTGGCTTTGTAATATAGCTTGATATCTGTTATTGTGATCCCTCTAACTTTGTTCTTCCTTCTCAGTATTGCTGTGGCTATTCAGGGTCTTTTTTTTATTCCACATGAATTTTTGGAGAGTTTGTTCTAGGTCTATGAAATATGCCGTTGGTATTTTAATGGGGATTTCATTGAATCTATAAATTGCTTTGGATAGTATGGACATTTTTTTCCACTCTTCTTCTGGCTTTCTTTTTTTTTAATTTCTTTATTGATTAAGGTGCTACATATGTGTCCTTATTCCCCCATTACCCTCCATCCCCCCCACTCATGCCCTTACCACCCTGTTGTCTGTGTCCATTGGTTAGGCTTATATGCATGCATATAAGTCCTTTGGTTGATCTCTCCCCCTTACCCCCACCCTCCCCTACCTTCCCTCTGAGGTTTGATGGTCTGATCAATGTTTCTCTGTCTCTGGAACTATTTTTGTTCATCAGTTTATGTTGTTCATTATATTTCATAAATAAGTGAGATCATGTGATATTTATCTTTCTCTGACTGGCTTATTTCACTTAGCATAATGCTCTCCAGTTCCATCCATGTTGTTGCAAATGGTAGGAATTCCTTCTTTATTAGCGCAGCGTAGTATTCCATTGTGTAGATGTACCACACTTTTTTAATCCACTCATCTGCTGATGGGCATTTAGGCTGTTTCCAACTCTTAGCTATGGTAAATTGTGCTGTTATGAACATAGGGGTGCATATATCCTTTCTGATTGATGTTTCTAGCTTCTTGGGATATATCCCTAGAAATGGTATTACTGGGTCAAATGGGAGTTCCATTTTTAGTTTTTTAAGGAAACTCCATACTGTTCTCCACAATGGCTGCACCAATCTGCATTCCCACCAGCAGTGCACCAGTGTTCCTTTTTCTCCGCATCCTCGCCAACATTTGTCTTTATTGATTTGTTGATGATAGCCATTTTGACAGGTATGAGATGGTACCGCATTGTTGTTTTGATTTGAATCTCTTGGATAATCAGTGACTTTGAGCATTTTTTCATATGTCTCTTGGCCTTCCTTCTGTCTTCTTTCGAAAAGTTTCTATTTAGGTCTGTTGCCCATTTCTTGATTGGATTGTTTATCTTCCTTTTGTTGAGTTGTATGAGTTCCCTGTAAATGTTGGAGATTAAACCCTTATCAGTGATAACATTGGCAAATATGTTCTCCCATGTAGTGGTCTTTCTTGTTGTTTTGTTGATGGTTTCTTTTGCTGTGCAAAAGCTTTTTATTTTGATGTAGTCCCATTTGTTTATTTTCTCTTTATTTTCCATTGCCCTAGGAGCAGTATCAGTGAAGAAGTTCCTTCGGCATATGTCTGAGATTTTGCTACCTGTGGATTCCTCTAGTATTTTTACGGTTTCCTGTCTTATGTTTAAGTCCTGTATCCATTTTGAGTTTATTTTTGTGTATGGTGTAAGTTGGTGGTCTAGTTTCATTTTTTTGCATGTATCTGTCCAATTTTCCCAACACCATTTATTGAAGAGACTGTCTTGATTCCATTGTATGTTCATGCCTCCTTTGTAGAATATTAATTGGGCATAGTGGTTTGGGTCGATTTTTGGGTTCTCTATTCTATTCCATTGATCTATATGTCTGTTCTTGTGCCAGTACCAAGATTTTTGGGTTCTCTATTCTATTCCATTGATCTATATGTCTGTTCTTGTGCCAGTACCACTGTTTTGAGAACAGTGGCTTTGTAATACAGCTTGATATCTGGTATTGAGATCCCACCTACTTTGTTCTTCTTTCTCAGGATTGCTGCAGCTATTCAGGGCCTTTTATTATTCCATATGAATTTTTGGAGAGTTCGTTCTAGGTCTGTGAAATATGCCATTGGTATTTTAATGGGGATTGCATTGAATCTATAGATAGCTTTGGGTAGTATGGACATTTTGATGATGTTGATTCTACCAATCCATGAACACGATATGTTCTTCCATCTGTTTATATCCTCCTCTATCTCTTTTTTCAGTGTCCTGTAGTTTTTTGCATATAGGTCTTTTACCTCTTTAGTTAAGTTTATTCCTAGGTATCTTAATATTTTTGGTATGATGGTAAATGGGATTGCTTTTTTAGTCTCTCTTTCTGTAAGTTCACTATTGGTGTATAGAAATGCCATAGATTTCTTGGCGTTAATTTTGTATCCTGCTACCTTGCTGAATTCATTTATTAAGTCTAATAACTTTTTGATGGAGTCTTTAGTGTTTTCTATGTACAGTATCATGTCGTCTGTGAATAAGGACAGTTTTACTTCTTCTTTTCCAATTTGGATGCCTTTTTTTTCTTCTTCTTGTCTGATAGCAATGGCTAGTACTTCCAGTACTATGTCGAACAGGAGTGGTGAGAGAGGGCATCCCTGTCTTGTTCCTGTTCTTAGGGGAAATGGTTTTGGTTTTTGTCCATTGAGTGTGATGCTGGCTGTGGGTTTATTATATATGGCTTTTATGATGTTGAGGTATGATCCTTCTATTACCACCTTGCCGAGAGTTTTTATCAAGAAAGGGTGTTGGATTTTGTCAAATGCTTTTTCTGCGTCACTTGATATGACTATGTGATTTTTCGCCCTCAATTTGTTTATGTGATGTATCACGTTTATTGATTTGCCTATATTGTACCATCCTTGCATCCCTGGTATAAATCCTGCTTGGTCATGGTGTATGATCTTTCTGATGTAATGCTGGGTCTGATTTGCTAGAATTTTGTTGAGGATTTTGGCATCTATGTTCATGAGGGATACTGGCCTGCAATTCTCTTTCATTGTGTTGTCTTTATCTGATTTTGGTATTAGGGTGATGCTAGCTTCATAGAATGAGTTTAGAAGTGTTCCTTCCTCTTGAATTTTTTGGAATAGTCTGAGGAGGATAGGTTTTAGTTCTTCCTTGAATGCTTGGTGTAACTCTCCTGTGAAGCCGTCTGGGCCTGGGCTTTTGTTTGCTGGAAGCTTTTTGATGACTGCTTCAATTTCTTCCATAGTTATTGGCCTATTGAGATTTTTAGAATCTTCCTGATTGAGTTTTGGAAGGTTGTATTTTTCTAGGAATATGTCCATTTCCTCCAGGTTGTCTAATTTGTTGGAAAAGAGTTGTTCATAATATTTTTTAACAATCCTTTGTATTTCTGTGGTGTCTGTTGTTATTTCGCCTCTTATCATTTCTGATTTTGTTTATTTGAGTCCTCTCTCTTTGCTTCTTGGTGAGCCTGGCTAGAGGTTCATCAATCTTGTTTATCCTTTCAAAGAACCAACTCTTGGTTTCACTGATCTTTTGTATTTTTTTTTGTGTGTGTGTGGTCTCTATGTCATTTATTTCTGCTCTAATCTTTATTATCTCCTTCCTTCTGCTCACTCTGGGCTTTTCTTGTTGCTCTCTTTCTAATTCTTTGAGTTGTAGCATTAGATGATTTACTACCGTTTTTTCTTGTTTTTTGAGGTAGGCCTGTAGAGCTATAAACTTCCCTCTCAGGACTGCTTTCATTGTGCCCCATAGATTTTGTATTGTTGTGTTTTTATTGTCATTTGTTACCAGGATGCTTTTTTATTTCTTCTTTGATCTCTTTGGTAATGGTAACCCAATCATTGTTTAATAGCATGCTATTTAGCCTCCAAGTGTTTTTTTTTAAATTTTTTTTGTAGTTGATTTCTAATTTTATGCCATTGTGATCTGAGAAGATGCTTGATATGATTTCTATCTTCTTGAATTTGAAGAGACTTTGCCTGTGTCCCAATATGAGGTTTATCTTTGAAAATGTCTCGTGTGCACTTGAGAATAATGTATATTCCATAGCTTTGGAGTACAATGTTCTGAAGATGTCAATTAATTCCATCTAATCTAGTGAGTCATTTAGGATTGCTGTTTCTTTGCTGATTTTTTGTTTAGAGGATTTATCCAGTGGTGTCAATGGGATATTAAAGTCCCCTACTATGATTGTATTGGTGTCGGTCTCTCCCTTGGTATCTTCCAGAAGTGTTTTTATGTATTTGGGTACTCCTTTATTAGGTGCATATATGTTTACTAGAGTTATATCCTCTTGTTGAATTGCTGCCTTTAGTATTATGAAGTGGCCCTCCTTATCTCTTATTATGGCCTTCACTTTGAGGTCTATTTTGTCATATATAAGTATTGTTACCCCAGGTTGTTTTGTTTTGTTTTCATTTCCATTTGACTGAAAAACTTTTTTCCATCCCTTCACTATCTGTCTGTGTGAGTCCTTTATTCTGAGGTGGGTCTCTTGTAGACGGCATATATGGGTCATGTTTTCTTATCCATTCAGCTGCCCTATGTCTTTTGATTGGAGCATTTAATCCATTTACATTTAAGACTATTATTGATAGGTACTTGTTTGTCACCATTTTTATTCTTTATGCCTGTGTTACTTCTTCCCTTTCTATTTCTTCTTTTTACAGAAGTCCCTTTAGCATTTCTTGCATTGCTGGCTTGGTGGTAATAAACTCCTTAGCCCTTTTTTTATCTGTGAAGCTCCTGATTTCACCTTCAATTTTGAATGATAGCCTTGTTGGGTATAGTATTCTTAGATTCATTCCCTTGCTTTGCATAACTTTGTATTTTTCATTCCATTCCGTTCTGGCCTGATTATATCAACTCATTTAATGTCCACAACTTACTAGAGAAGTAGGAATCAACCTCATTCTGACAGAAAAGGAAGAGGAGGTTCAGAGAGAACAGAATAAGGGGGAGAGTAGATATTCAAACTAAGATCTAATGGCAAAACACGAGTTTTCTTTCCTCAAAGCCTCTTGCTGTGAGTTTTACCAGGTGTAGTTTAATTTCTGCCTTTTGATTTCATGACTAGAAAAAGAAAAACTAAGATTGTTTAAAACCGTAAGATATCCTTTTTATATTACGCTGAGAATCCTCTGAAATATATAATGTATGTACTGAACAACCATGTGGGATATCATTCTGTTATTCCAGAGATTGAAAATACGGGAGAAGTTCAGCAGGCAGGAGTTCTCTTCTTCCGAATCATGCTGCAAGAGCTGCAGAAAAGCCTTCAGCAGCTTACCTCCATGGACTTTGTATCACTGTTGCTCTATGATTACCGTACTGCAATGCAGTCAAAATCTCTGTCAGCCAGCCAGTTACGGGAGTTGGAAGCCAGTGCAAAACTAATACCTGACATCCTGACAGCAGTTATCTTGTTCATTCATCCAGAGTTGGAATCATCACAGGATTTAGAAACTTGGGATAAATGTAAACTGGTAAGTTCTTTTAAAATATTCTTTTTATTGAAAAATAGCCCACACAAGTTTAGGCATGAAAATCATAATTGCACAAATCATAAGTGTACAAATGCAAGGATTTTTACACAATGAACATTTGTAAACACCTAGATTAAGAAACAGGTCATTAGGGGTATTTCAAAAGCCCTCCTTTGTACTCTTTTTCATGGCCTCCCTCCCCCCTCCCCCCACATAGATACAGCTAGGGTGACCAGAAGCCTGACTTCTAATACTATACATTGGTTTTGCCTGTTTTCAAATTTATATAAATGAAATTACACAAAATGGTGAATTGGGTACTCTAGTTCCATTTGCTGGTGATACCATAACTTTTGTTCTTTGTTCACAGTACTTTAACAAGCACTTAGTTGAGAGTATTTGTGCCTTTGATCCAACTGCTAAAGATGTGAAACTTAATTTAAAGCTCATTGGTGACTATATCAAAGGTAAATTTCTATTTAATTATGGTCTAAATTATACTAACAAGAATAAAACACAGTTGCAAGAGATATATGAATAAAGCAAGTAGCTCACAAATTCAATTTTTAGGAAAAATAGTTCTGAATATAGTCTTCTAAAAGGAGGGACACTGGCTCTAATCTATGCATTCCTCAAAGTGACTTCCTCTGCCACCCACATGAGAATTCAGAAGCACATCTGTATTCCACTCACTGACTACATGTGCATTATTCATTAAAAAACAAAAGTGAATAGGGGCTGCAGTGAGGATAGGCAACAAATACATTTGGCCAAAAGGCTATTATATTTAGTTTCAATGAAGAACCAATTAAAATAATAGATCATGAATCTATACACTTGTATTGCAGCCTTTTTGGAGAAGAATCAGCAGGAATCTAGAGCAGTGAGGTTCCCAGGCTGGAGAAGGTAATGAGCTCTTTGGCCACAGAGAATGTGAGAGTAAATATTCAGAGGCAGGCACAAGTAGGTCTACAGTTGTTCATATGGAAAATGCAATAATTACAATAACAATACAAGAATAAACTCTGTGCTTCATGTACTCACAACTGTAAACCTACTTTTGCCCCATGTTGTACATATGCAAGCACACATTCCTCCATGGGTGTGCATTACCCGAATGGAGACCTCAGGTCATTTATGTGAATGGAACAGTAAAGAATAAATTTAAGGTTTGTTCCTTTTTGTTATGCACGAAAAACTAGTATTAGTTGGGAAAATGACTGTAGAAATTGTTCAGTAAACCTGTCCCTCCCCATTCTCTTTCCCTCACCTACTTTCTGTGGAAACTCTAGATCAAGTCAGAAGGGTTTCTGCACTTCTGTGATACCTGTATCAGAACCAGAGAGATTCCTAGGGCGAGAGGAATGAAAGGGCAACTCAGAGGAAGACAACCACAATCCTCAGGGTGTCTGTGGCAGTGGACGCAAATAGTACAAGGGGAGCACACAGCAGTGAGCTGGGGCGCATGCTTGAAAAATGAGTCTTCTGGCCCAGGAAAAAGAAATACTCCCAGAAGTTTGGGAGTGCTAGAAAATAAGAGAAAACACAAGATTCAAATAAAAGTTACCATGAATTAGTGGGGACTATGAGTGACGTGAATAAAGATTAGAATTCGTATTAGGAAGGGCCTCATGGGTCTGGGCTGATTCAGGAGAGCCTTTGGATTCACAAGTGATTCAAGGGAAACAATAATGGTAGCAACAATAAAATGAATACTTGTTCACTGTATACGTGTATAACCTAGGTCTACATTTGTTCACTGTTCACTGGGGACTTAATCCTGAAGAAATGTTTTCTATGTCAGTGCCTCATTGGTTCTCTTCCCTTTGGAGTAGATTCAGTTCCCATTCATGAGCCCCAGGACCCCCTGCCCTCCATGTGTGACCAGTTTGTCAAATTGACTTTCTCCTTGAGCCCTTAACCACTTTGGTCCCCATCCATATTGCCAGACTATTGGCCTAGATCCAGACCCTGATGCCAGGGTCACTTGTGTCCTCGCAGACTGATGCTCCCCTTCTTGGGTGAGGACTCAGGTTCCCATCACTGTCAAATCCAGTCCCTCTGTGAAATGGGATCTGGAAATGAGGAACAGGCGCCTCCGCTCTCTACCTTGCAAGTGTATTCAGGAATTGGCTCTCATCCCTTAATAAGACTATTCCCAGACAAAGGCATCTTCTGTGGAATTGTATCAATGTTTCAAGGGAATCTCTTCAGGCCCACCTCCTATTTGCATATCAGAACTACCTCCTTATCCTATATAACCCCTTTGTTTCAGAAAACATGCTAATTTCTGTTTGCTCTGCTTGCTGTCACTTTGACCTGTGTTAGCTAATTCCGGAGCACCCTTGATCTCCAATGATCCCCACCACTTTCTCTTTTCCAACAGTGTCCTCAGGTAGCAGGAATACTAACTGCAGTTAACAATGCTGGATTCAGCCAGGAACCAATATTCCCTAGGCTACCCTATCACCACCACCAAGCCTTCAGCATTATTACAGCCTCTGCAGCAATCAAGACAATTCATCAGCCACCCAGATACCAACCCTTTCTCCTTCAGATGCAACTGTATTCTAAGCTCCACATTTGGGGAAAGGAAGCAGAACTCTTTGGGGCCCCTTTCTCTTTGTGCCAGAAAGAAAGGAGTCTTCTGGCATTGGATTCTGTTGCTCATTTTATTTGAACCTTCTAGCAGCATTAAGTAAGGCACCTACTCAACAACCCCACCCAGCATGAAATGCTACTAATAATATTTGTAGATCTGCTCAGGATGGGTAGGGACTGTTAGCATAGCTCCTAACCCACCAAGCCTTCCAAACTAATGATTTTGCCAAGAAGATAGAATTAGGGCTGATGATATACCCACACTTTCTTAGGGCTTCTGCTGTCAACTCTTATTTTTATTAAGATAATGACATAACATTCTATTAGTTTAAGGTATACAACCTTAAAGTAATTTGATATATGTATACGTGCAGAAACTAGGTCTACATTTGTTCACTGTATCCTATATAATAAAAGAGTAATATGCAAATCGACCCAATGGCTGAATGACCAGTGGCTATGATGTACACTGATCACCAGAGGGCAGACGCTCATTGCAGGAGCTGCCCCCTGGTGGTCAGTGTGCTCCCACAGGGGGAGCACCGCTCAGCAACAAGCCAGGCTGACGGCTGGCGAGCGCAGTGGCCCGCCTCCATGGGAGCACTAAGGATGTCCGAGGGCTCCCAGACTGCAAAAGGGCACAGGCCAGGCTGAGGGAACCCCCTATTCCCCTGTCCAGTGCACGAATGTCATGCACCAGGCCTCTAGTATGTATATATTGTAAAATGATCACCACAATATGGTTTAGTTAACATCCATCACCATACATAGTTATCATTTTTTCTTATAATAAGAACTTTTCAGATCTACTGTTGTTTTAGCAACTTTCATACACAATGCAGTATTGTTAACTGTAGTCACAAGGTTACACATTACACACTCAGAATTTATGTTATAACTGCAAGTTTGTACCTTTGACCACCTTTGTCTATTTCTCCCACACCCTCAACCCTCACCTCTGCTGACTAACAATATGTTCTGTTTCTATGAGTTCAGTGTTCTTAGATTCCACATATAAGTGAGATTATATAGTATGTCTCTCTCTGACTTATTTTACTTAGCATAATGCCCTCAAGGGCATTTGCCATGTTGTAGCAAATGGCACGGCTTTCTCTTTTTATAGTTGAATAATATTCCATTACATATGCCGCATTTTCTTTATTCATCTGTTAATGAACACTTAGATTGTTTATACGTCTTCACTATTGTAATGCTGCAATGAACAAAGGAATGCAGATATCTCAAGATAGTGATTTCATTTCCTTCAATTGTATACCAGAAAGTGGAATTGCTTAACCATATGGGAATTCTACTTCTAACGTTTTGAGGAAACTCCATATTGTCTTCCAAAGTGTCTATATCAATTTACATTTCCACCAATAGTGCACAAGGGTTCTCCTTCACATCCTTGTGAACTCTTATTTGTCTTTTTTATCATAATCATTCTAACAGGTACGATGTGATATCTCCTTGTGATTTGGGTTTGCATTGCTAGAAAGGGGTATTTTGTTTTCTGGTGGAATTCCAGGCAGCTGTGTCATCTTTAGATGAGGCAGCCATCTATGAAGGAGCAGCTTTGTTCAGTATGCTTGTCCTCTCAAGTCTGTACCATTGTATGTGAATGTTACTGACATACTTCCCTGTGGGGGACTCAGTGACTCCAGTGGCCACTTCGACAGCTATACATGCAGTAGTATATCAATAGCCTGCTACCCTCTGCCTAAAGTACTCCCAGTAGTTGGCCTCTCCTACCTAAAGACCCATGACCCAACTATCTTCTCAAGAATCTATTCTCCCCGCTCCACTTTCGACCTCTGTGGCCAACCTGGCCTAGTCTTTCTGTAGGGTGTCCCATACCTGCCCATGTTTCCCTCCCAGCGAGTTTGGCCAGATGTTGTCTACCAGTAAATGTTCTCAGACCTAGAGGGAAAAACAGCTGTCTCCTAGTAAAGCCAGAATCACTCTGCTGTCCAGAACCTGTAATTCTGCCAAGTGGACACACTTCCTGCCCGCAGCTAAGTAAAAAAAATAAATAAATAAAAAAGAAAGAAAGAAAAGAAAACCTGATGCTCTCTATGTCCACAGACACTGATCTCAGCAGTAGTTTCCTAGGCCCTCTACTTTTTCTGCAAGTTCCAGGGCTCCTCCTCTGCCAAAGAAGCCAGAGTCAGTGTGATTATCTATGAAGATGATTATCACCACTTGGACCTAGTATTCTTGGGTGGTAGTCCCTTCCAGGGCTTTCTGGCTCCTACTTGTAGGAAAAGAGCGGCTATCACAGTTAGACCCAGGTTTAACAGGAAGCCTAGAATGTGCCATTTATGAGTTGCTCGTGGATTTCAGGCTCTAGAGAAGGAAACATCTGTTCAGTGTTAGAGCAGATTCCCTTTTGTCCTGGCAAGAACCTCTTCAGGGCCCTTTTAATTAAGATATTAGACAAGTTTTCACTCACATACTGTTCAGGAGATTATTTGGGGGCCTGGATGCTTGACCCATTTCCCGTGCAAGTAGACCCCTTCCACTGTCAGTCCAAGTCATCTGGGAATAAAAAGAAGGAAAAAAACTGAAATCAGCAATTTTCTTTCTGTTCTTTATCATGCCTTTTGATTTTAAAATTTGAAGTTTTCCAACAGTAGTTACTGAATTAAAAGAAATAACTAAAATTGGTTTTGTCTAAGTAATATCATTGCTGCTTTGATATCTGATAAAGACTGTTAAAAAGCAGTTTAATGAGAACTTTTTCTATTTAAGGCAAGTATATTTTTCAGGTTCCTTTGACACTCTTAATTTTTTATTTTAGTGATACTAAAACAATCTTTTATCCCAAAAGGACTATAAAAATTATATTTTTTATTAAAGTACTTTAAAAGGTCTAAAAGAACTAAAAACCTTCTAACAGAAGGAGTCAGTAACCCATCTTTCTTCTCCCTTCTCACTCACTCCAGATACCCTCATTAGGGGAATTCTTTTTTGCCCATTTAACTGTTTCTTCTGGCAATAGCACATTTCAATATTTCTAGTTTATCCATTTTAAACCTTGTCAATTGATTTTCTCTTTATAGATGAAAGTTTAGTTGTTACACCACCATTCTCTTACCCTATCCTCCTGATATAGTTATATTACAAATGGGGATTAAGTCAAAATGCAATGTTTACATGATTTTGCCTATGCAAATATTATCCACACCTGACACTGTAGCATATTTTGATTGCTCCTTTTTCACCTTTAATTTTTCATGAAGTAAATAATTGCATTTTATTTTTTAAATTGCTTAATTTTCTTTGTACTTCTTGATAACTCCTACCACTTCCATTTATCTCTTTATATAATTTCCCAAAAGGTTACTTTTGATTTTATTTTTTTAATATATTTTATTGATTTTTTTTACAGAGAGGAAAGGAGAGGGATAGAGAGTTAGAAACATCGATGAGAGAGAAACATTGATCAGCTGCCTCCTGCACACTCCCTACTGGGGATGTGCCCACAACCAAGGTACATGTCCTTGACCGGAATTGAACCTGGGACCCTTGACACTCTATCCACTGAGCCAAACCGTTCAGGGCCCAAAAGGTTACTTTTATCAGGTAATATTCTTAGTTCTAATTTTTTTTTTGAGTCATTCCTTCTAGAGATTTTAATTTTCTTTCTATCTAGAGTCTTCCTACAACCCTGATCTGCTACTCAGCTGCCTTCCTGATATTTACTTTTCTGATCCCATAGGAATTTACTTTGCCATTCTATTGGTTCATTCTTTCTTGACCTACTCCTATGTTCTGAGACAGCATTTTTCCAGTAGTTTTCTGAGTAAGAGCATATGATTGGTAAATTTTTTGAGACCTTTCATGTCTGAAAGTTTGCCATGTAATAATAATTTAGAAGACACTGCCCCATTGTCTTTTTTTCCCCAGAAACTGAGACATAATCCAATTACCACAAATTTCACCATTTTAAAGTGTACCATTCAGTGTGTGTGTGTGTGTGTGTGTGTGTGTGTGTGTGTGTGTGTGTGTGTGTGTTTTTTTAGTATATTCATCAGGTTGTACAACCATCACCACTATCTAATTTTAGAACATTTTTATCACTCTAAAAGAAACCCAGTACCCATTAGCAGTCACTCTCCCATGCCCATCCCCATCCCTGGCAACCACCAATCTACTTTCTGTCCAGTTTTGCCTGTTCTGGACATTTCATATAAATGTAATCATACAACATGTGGCTTTTTGTATCTGGCTTATTTCACTTAGCATAATGCTTCAAGTTTCATCTATGTTCTAGCATGTGTCAGTACTTAATTCCTCTTCTACAGACAAATAATATTATATTATATGGATATATCACATTTTATATATCTATTTATCAGTCAATAGACATGTGGGTTGCTTCTACCTTTTGGCTATTGTACATACTGCTACTGTGAACATCAGTTTACAAGTTTTTGTGTGAGCATATATTTTTAGTTCTTGTGGGTATGTAGCAAGGAGTGGAATGCTGGGTCAAATGCAAACTCTATGTTCTTAAGAAAATGGCTCCAAGGTCACAAGAAACTTGGAATCTTCCAAGATTGCTATTGAGAAGTCTGTATCCTTTCTGATTTGATTCTGTGCATGTGACCTTTTTCTGTGCAACCCACCCCTGCCCCAAAGCTGTAGAATCACGTTTATCTCAAAGACTGTGAAATTTCATAATGATATGCTTTTATATGGTCAGTTTTCATTCATTAATATGAGCATTCACTGGGCCTTTTCAATTGTGAAACTCAGGTCCTTAAGTCCTTGATAATTTCCTCCATTGCATCAAGGTTGCTACTTATGACTGTGGAATTTGTACACTGCACAAAGGTGCTCTACTGAGGAGGTGGGAGAGGGCTGAAATCGAACAAGGAGTCCATTCATTAAACTGTGTGCTTTAGCATAAGGCCACATCTGCTTGTATGAGGGGCATCTCTTTCTTCACACACCTTTTTCTGCTCATCAAGCCATGTGCTCACAGAGTGCATTCATCCATAGTGGGTGTCTTTTTCTCGTTTACACAAAGGTGACCTAGAGGTTGGTGGTGGCCCTGCCCTCTTTTCTGTATTCTGTCTTTGGAATTCCTATTGTTTAGACATTGGATCGCCTAAATTTAGTCTCCCAGATCCTTGTATTTTTTTCTCCTATTTTGCATCTTTTTGTCTTCCCCCGCCCCGCCCCACTTTCTGAGACATTCTCTCAACCTTCTAATCCTATTTAATTTTTGTTTCTGCATGCTTTAATGTCTAAAAGCTTTGTTGTTGTTGTTTTTTAAATACTCGCTTTTACAACATCTGTTCTATTTCTTAAATGCAATGTCTTATCTCTCTGAAGGTATTAATGATAATTATTTTTTAAAGTTTTCTTCTCCCTGTGGTTTCTCTTCTTTTCCTTCTGTTTCAGTGTTTTGGTGTCTGTATGTCATCTTCTTTACATCTCCTACACACTAGGGGCAACTCCTCACCCCAACCCTAGAAATATTTTCCTCAGAAAAGGTAACATAGAAAGTCTCTGACCTAGGGGACATCAGACACAGTTGAGAAGGGAGAGTACCAAAGTGAAAACAGGGAGAGTATGAGTGTGTCTACTGAATACTGAGACACCTATAGGCTTTCCCCACTAAGCTCCAACAAAAAGGGGCAAACAAAAGACACAAACAACTGATACCTATACCACTTGAAGTGCAAGAAAATAGTGCAGGACTTTTATTTGTAATAAATTTATTCCATCAATGTCGGATTTCTGCTTTTTACTGTTTTAAAATAAATAATTTATACATAAATATACATATATTTGGATCATGTTCAACATTTGTTACTGATAGAGGGATATGATCTAAGAATTATTAAAAGCCACTGTATTAAAGTATGAATTTTTATAAAGATAAATTGCATTGATTTTAATTTATACATAATTTGGTTTATGGCCACATCATTTTAAAAAGCCAATACAATGTGATATTGTACAGAAGTTGTGCTTACAATAGGAATGAAATTAATGCAAGAACTCAGTGTTCAGCCTGGAATAAACTTACACCTAAACTTTGATAACTCAAGGAAAAAAAGTAGAAAATTTAACTTAATCCAGTATTAAAACAGAGATCCATAAATGGAGATTTAATTAGAAATATCCCATATTATTCTAATGTTTTAAGCAAAATGCATTTCCTATGTAATTAAAAGTTTGATTAAACTTGAATCTGTTTTGAAATCAATCCTATCTAATAGAAGAGTAATATGCAAATTAACCACCACACCAAGGCACAAGATGGCCGCCCCCATGTGGTCAAAGATGGCTGCCCCCATGTGAACACAAGATGGCCGCCACAAGATGGCCTGCAGGGGAGGGCAGTTGTAGGAAGTTAGGGGTGACCAGGCCAGCAGAGGAGGGCAGTTGGGGGAGACCAGGCAAGTTAGGGGGGGGACCCAGGCCTGCAGGGGAGGGCAGTCAGGGGGGAACAGGCCTGCAGGGGAGGGCAGTTTGGGGGTACCAGGCCTGCAGGGAGGGCAGTTGGGGGGGACCAGGCCTGCAGGGGAGGGCAGTTGGGAGCCAGCAGTTCTGGATTGTGAGAGGGCGGTCGGACATCCCTCAAGGGGTCTCAGATTGGAAAGGGTGCAGGCTGGGCTGAGGGACACCCCCTCCCCTGTGTACAAATTTCATGCACTGGGCCTCTAGTAGGTTTATAAACAGATTCAAAGTTTGTCTCAGCAATTATTTTAGCTCTGATGACTTCAAATTATTTACTATAACCCTTACCAATGCAAAGCAAAAAAAAAAAAAAAAAAAAAGCACAATTTCTTATGGTTAGAAAAGGAAAAAAAAAAAAAGTAGTATATCTGCTTGAAAGAATTGTAAAATCTGTGCAAACTACTGCAAAGATCTGGCATCTATCCACCACAAGAGAGCAGCAGTGCTCAACCACTGTTAATGGGAACCCCACAGAGCAGCAATTTTCAACCCGTTTATGAGCTACCACACACTGTTGTGCCACAAGAATTTTTAAAACGTGCAATACCTGACTATTTAGTCAGGAGCACTGACCTCTTTTTCCTTAGATTGTCAAGTAAAAGAAAAAATGACAACAGCCAACACAATAGCTTTCAGGTGTGAATAAATCAAAAGAATACCTTTTTTTTTTTTGTCAGATTGGCAAAAAATTATATTTTTTGGTGTGCCACAGAATTTTAGTAATTGGTTTATGTGTGCCATGAGATGAAGAAGGTTGAAAATCACTGCCACAGAGCAATGGGGCTTCATTAGAGGAATAAATTAAAGCCAGTTATTAACACATCAGTCTCTCATTGGAAAGGGCAGGGAACAAACTATGGCCCAGACAGGTTTGGAGCTTCTGTCCCTGGTAACAAGACAGGAAATAAGCAACAGGGGCTTGTGAAAGGGAGTGACCTCGCTCCCTATTCTCGTGTCCTTGAATCACCATGGAGATGGCTGACTGGCTTAATAATGGTTGCAGATAGGAGTCTATTCATTTGGATGTCAGATAAGAACATTGTGGCAGGCATCAAAGAAACAGAGCTCTTGATGGGGATTTAGGAGGGGGAGAATAAAAGCTGTGGGGAGCAGGAGAGCTGTTATATGTCAGAAAATCAGGACTGATTTTAGAAGTATTCTGGGGTGAACTTTTATTTTATTTAATTAAATTCATAACATTAAGATAATCAGAGTAATCTTTGCAGCCTATAGCATTACTTTGTTTCAGGAACTAATAAATACAAAAAGGGATCAATGATAACAAATGCACTTCAAAACTGTACATTTGTATGTTGATTGGTCTAGTATTACCCATAACATGAGAAGAATCAGGTACATTTCATGTGCTGTCATGACCAGCATTTGTTTTCATTCATAATTGTCACTAATGTTACTGAGTTATAATCTGAAAAGACTTAGTATTTGAAAAACCTAATTTAATTAGTCCATAATTGAATGTTGTTTCAACTCAACATTTATTGAACACTTATAACTGGAAGAAGACAGTGCCTCTGTGTGTGTGTGTGTGTGTGTGTGTTTGTGTGCGTGTTAAAAGAGAATTCTAGAACTTAAAACATTGTGTCTGCGTTTTAAAGTCAGTTTTAAAAAAATTGAGACTTGTGAATGTTTTTCACATTTTATGTGCCTTCATGTTGATAGAAGATAGGGAAGTAAAATACGTTGTGTTTCATTTAATAGATATCCGTAAGTACAATTGTCATTGTTAAAGAGCTATGGATAGCCCTGGCCAATATGGCTCGGTTGGTTGAGCATTGTCCCATGCACCAAAAGGTCACTAGTTTGATTCCCCGTTAGGGCACATGCTCAGATTGTGGGTTCAATCCCTGGTTGGGAGGCAACCAATCCATGTTTCTCTTTCTCTCGGTCTCTCTGACCCCCTCCCTCCCTCTCTCTCTAAAATCAACTTTTTTAAAAAGAGCTATGGATAGCAGATGATATTTAAAACCCCTTATTCAAGATTTTTTATTTTCGGGGAGGAGCCAAGATGGCGGCAGAGTTGAACGGCTGATCTGTTGCCTCACATGGCAGTTTCGGAAATACAACTAAAAGATGGACTGGTGAGCGCGGCGACTCCTGCTCACGTCTCCCCAGGCCAGGGCGGCTGCTCCTCTCAGTCAGCACCTCAGCCGGGGCCATGAGCTCGTGGGTGGCCACGGCAGCTGCTGTAGCGGCGGCCGCGGACTCGGCACAGTGGCTCTCGGTGAAGGAAGAGACCATCTTTCTGCGGGACGGGCCCATCCGCGTCACCGACCTGGCCGAGCTGCCCAGTGAGATCCTCGGGGCCCTGGAGGCCGCCGACACCGACTTGGAGGATTTTTAGGATTTCCCATCTTACATTCAAGTCCTTTAGCCATTTTGAGAGAGGAGAACCAAGAAGGCGGCAAAGTTAAACAAATGAACTGCGCCGCGCACAGCAATTTAAAAAATACAACTGGAGGACAGAACGTCTGCCACCCAGAACCACAGGAGAGCTGGCTGAAGGGTGGATTTACAGCTAAGAGGGAAGAGGAAAGAGCGAACTGGGAAGGGATAAGAAACAGAGGGTCCTCACGGACAATTGGCCAGGAGGACAATTCCTCCCAGTGACACCAACAACAATCAAGACTTAACTATACAAAGGAGGACCAAGATGGAGGCATAGGGAGGAAGCCTGATTGTTGCCTACCACAACAATTTTGAGACTACGATGGGAGAGCAGAGCAGACACCATCCAGAACCACCGGAGGGCTGGCTGAGCAGATGCTCTACAACTAGAATAAAAGAGAGGGGTACACAGGATGATGCTGATGCCGATGACCCAAAGATCACACTTTAAGAACTACGGCTCAGGCGACACAATGGCAGCCTGGAACGTGCTCAGCGCAGTTCCCCCGGTGGTCTCCGGCTGAGGGGATGGCTCCACTCGCTGCTGAGAACGGACAGACGAGCCCCTGAGAGACATGGGGTGGGAGACTCCGCGCTTGCTGACCTCCGAGTCCTTCAAGAATCTCAACGCCCCGGAAGCAGCCAGGTGCGCACGCTCGGCGACTGGCCACCGCTGCAGACCCAAGGGCCGACGCAGCGACCCCGGACCAGCCCGCCACCGCGCACCGGGCACACCGGAGCTTTGCCGAGCCCGCAGCCCAACGAGTTCTGTGGCAGCCGCCCTTGAGCTCTGAGAAAATGGCCAAAGGAATTACTGAGAGGGAACTGACCAACAGGAATTGGGATCAAGAAGACGAAACCCCGCTGGGTCCCGGGTCCGGGTGAGGCCGCGTGCCCCTGGGTCCGGGTGAGGCTGGGAACTGGGTCGGGGTGGGGCTGGGTCCTGGGTTCGGGCGAGGCCACATGCCCCTGGATCTGGGTAAGGCCGCACCCCCCTGGGTCCAGGTGAGGCTAGGTACCGGGTCCGGGTGGGGCCACCCCCTGAGTCCGGGTGAGGCTATGCGCCCCTAGGTCTGGGTGAGGCTGGATCCTGGGTCCGGGTGGGGCCATGCGCCCCTGGACCCGGGTGAGGCCACGCGCCCCTGGGTCTGGGAGAGGCCACACGCCCCTGGGTCCGGGTGAGGCCTCGCGCCCCTGGGTCCGGGTGAAGCTGGATCCCGGGTCCGGGTGAGGCCGTGTGCCCCTGGATCCGGGTGAGGCTGGGTCCCGGGTCCGGGTGAGGCCGCGCGCCCCTGGGTCCAGGTGAGGCCGCGCACCCCTGGGTCTGGGAGAGGCCGTGCGCCCCTGGGTCCGGGTGAGGCCACGCGCCCCTGGGTCCAGGTGAGGCCACGCGCCCCTGGGTCCGGGTGAAGCTGGAGCATCCCGGGTCCAGGTGAGGCCGTGTGCCCCGGATCCGGGTGAGGCTGTGTCCCGGGTCCGGGTGAGGCCACGTGCACCTGGGTCTAGGTGAGGCCACACGCCCCCTGGGTCCGGGTGAGGCCACGTGCCCCTGGATCCGGGTGAGGCTGGGTCCCGGGTCCGGGTGAGGCCATGCACACCTGGGTCCAGGTGAGGCCACGCGCCCCCTGGGTCTGGGTGAGGCCACGTGCCCCTGAGTCCGGGTGAAGCCGTGCCCCTGGGTCCGGCCGAGACCAAACCAGAGGGTGTCGGACCTGCATTACCACCATTTGTCCACCATCCAGAGCTGAGGGGTCAGTGCCGACATGTACACATAAGGAACTGGTGGACATTGATATTGGGTCTCAAAAGAACTGTTGGTCCAGAAAGAAACTCACTACAGACTGATTCATTTGCCTGTCAGCATAACTATTATTGCTCGTCTCACATTCAGTTCTTATAAGTATATCTCTAGTGACACATGATCTCGCTCATCTAGGGGAAATGATGAACAACATAGACTGATGAACAAGAACAGAACCAGAAACAAGGAGGCATCGATCGGACTATCGGGCCTCAGAGGGAGGATAGGGGAGGGTGGGGCGAGGGGGGAGAGATCAACCGAAGGACTTGTGTGCATGCATATGAGCCTAACCAATGGTTAAGTTCAACAGGGGGTTGGGGCATCCTTGGGGAGGGGTGTGGGATGGGAATGGGGGGGATGAGGACAAATATGTGACACCTTAATCAATAAAGAAATTAAAAAAACAAACAAACAAAAAAAAAACCCTTATTCAATTATAAGTATTACTAGAGGCCCAGTTCATGAAATTCATGCACGGGGTAGGGGGTGTGTGTCCCTCAGCCCAGCCTGCACGCTCTTCAATCTGGGACCCCTCAAGGGATGTCCGACTGCCCACCGGGATCGGCCTAAACGGGCAGTCGGACATCCCTCTCAAAATCCAGGACTGCTTGCTCCCAAATGCTCACCTGCTTGCCTGCCTGATTGCCCCTAACCGCTTCTGCCTGCCAGCCTGATCGATGCCTAACTGCTCCCCTGCTGAACCAATTGCCACTAACTGCCCTCCCCTGCAGGCCTGGTCGCCCCTAACTGCCCTCCCCTGCCAGCACGACTGCCCCTAACTGTCCTCCCCTGCTGGCCCAGTCACCCCTAACTGCCCTCCTCTGCTGGCCTGGTCCCCCCCAACTGCCCTCCCTTTCAGGCCTGGTCCCTCCCAACTACCCTCCCCTGCTGGCCATCTGTGGCAGCCATCTTGTGTCCACATGAGGGCAGCCATCTTTGACCACATGGGGGCGGCCATCTTGTGTGTTGGAGTGATGGTCAATTTGCTTATTACCTCTTTATTAGATAGGATTTATGGTTTATTCAACTCAAATCAGCAAACATTATTGGGTTAGGCATAGACCTGAGGGTGGGAGGCATCTGAAAGAAGGTAATTAATATTTTTTTTAGCAACTACTCTGTGACAGATTTTCACATATCTTTTCTCATTAATTTTCATAATAATTCTGAGGTATTATCCCTGTTTTGTGGAAGAAGAAACAGGCTCAGAACAATCAGGTGACCTGCTCCAGGGCACAAGACTAGTTGGGATAAAGTCAAGATGAGAAGCCATGCCTGGCTGATGTGGCTCAGTGGTTGAATGTCAACCGATGAACCCAGGGCACATGCCTGGTGCTGTATAGGAGGCAGCCAATCAATTATTCTCTGTCATCATTGATGTTTCTATCCTTTTCTCTCTCTCTGTTCCTCTCTCTGAAATCAATGAAAAAATATTTAAAAAATAATTGGAACCCAGATCTGTTCAGCTCTACAGTACATTCTCTTTCCATTAGACCATTCTATCTGACCATTAGTCATTGACTTCTGGGAAAAAGTAACTTTTATAAATGGCAGTTTAATGGTTTGCAATTTAACAAATGAATCTTAATGGTATGTAGTGATTCTATATTTTAAAAATAATTTTAAATTAAATATTTCAAACATAGAAGTTTGAGACTAACACCTGTAGTCATTATGGACCCATATTCCATATCCAACCTTAATGTTATGTGTGTTTGAGTCAGACTTTTTTATTTTTTTCTTTAAATGTATTTTATTGATTTTTTACAGAGAGGAAGGGAAAGGGATAGAGAGTTAGAAACATTGATGAGAGAGAAACATTGATCAGCTGCCTCCGCACACTCCCTACTGGGTATGTGCCCACAACCAAGGTACATGTCCTTGACTGGAATCGAACCCGGGACCCTTAAGTCCACAGGCCGACGCTCTATCCACTGAGCCAAACCGGTTAGGGCAAGTCAGACTTTTTAAAGAAAGAAAACATTATAGGGCCCTGGCCAGTGTTGCTTCAATGATTAATGTCAATGAGAGCACAGAAGGGTTGCAGGTTCGATCACAGCCCGGTTGGGGTGGGTATGGGACACAACCAATCAATGTTCTCTCACATTAATGTCTGTCTGTCCATCTGTCTCTCTCTCTTCCTCTCCCTCCCTTCCTCCCACTCTCTAAAAATCAATGGAAAAATATTCTCCAGTGAGGATTAACAACAAAAAACATTAAAGGAACAGTTGAGACTTTCTACCCCTCCCTGATCCTATTTTCTTCCTCCCAAAAGATAATACTATTACGAATTTGGTATTTATTATGCATGATTTCTTACTTTTACTACGTACTTGTGAATCCATAAACAATATAATATTATTTTACAGGTTTAAAAACTTTTAAAAATTATATCCAAAGAACATATTATCCTACAACTTACATTTTGTGCTTAATAATGTTTTGAGATTTATCCACACGATATATATAGCTCTAGTTCTTTAATTGTTGTTAAATGCTGTGTAGTATTTCATTAGATGACTACACCAAAATTTTTAAATCCTTAGATGTTTAAACAAGATTCTGCTATGGTTTTTACTCCAAACATATCTAATGAACTTTCATCATAATATTGGAACTTATATTTTAATTTAAAATGTGCAAAACTATTCACACTAACATTTTTTCCCCCTTTGGTGCAGGTCATTCCCGAATGGACGTGTGGAAATCGCGTAGTAATGTCATGGAATACCTATACCACTGGTCACACATCTGTTTAGCTCTCATAGAACTAAACAAAAAACTAAGTAGTGCTATTATACCCCCATTGCCCTCAAAGACTGACTCCTGTGTGTATGCAAAAATGCCAGGTGCAAGCTTGCTAGGTAAATGCTAATGGAATTGGTGCTGTATTTAGAATATTTTTGTTATGTTCAGTTTTGTTAACTATAAAATATTTTCAATTGGAAGAAAATAGACATATAGACATATTCTGCTCCTAGACACTTGCCTCTGCACTTTTTAAAACCAAAATGCTACCTAAGGAGTTTGATCTAAAAAATATACAGTTAAGGTAGCCATAAACAAATGCATGTTATAGAATATATTCAAAACTTTTCCTTTCAATTTTAGTTTTATATCTGCCATGGGACTATTATGATTGACTAACAAAATTATTTTCATTCTTTTAAGGTACAAAGTAAAGACCGAAGATTTAGAAAATAAAATGGCAGTTTTTACATCAAAAGAGTACCAAATAATAAAGATTTAAGAAATGGACTGGGAATTGTTTTTCTAATTTTTCAAAGACTAATATGAGTACTACCACTTCTTCCTCATCACCACACATGCACTTACCTTAGTAACAAGTTATTTCAATGAATAGAAATCCTTGTGGGAAAATGTTTGCCCATGACTCATGGAAAAAAGAAACACCTTAAAAAAATAATAACATAGGGAGGCTGGGGGAAGGTCAATGGGGGGGAAAAAGGAGATATATGTACTACTATTTATAATACTTTAAACAATAAAATAAAATTTTAAAAATGCATCACAAAAAAACAAAAAATGACATAAACCTCTCGAGTTCAAGAACTGCAAAAAGAATTTATATTTAAAGATTGTTAGTACAGCAAACTTTACTGCTCTGTTGTGAGATTTCATCTTTGCAATAAAATATCTGATGACAGTCCATTTTTAATAAAATTTTGGGAAATTAAACTTCATTTTTTTTATTTGGTTGAAAAAATACGTTGTGTTCCAAACATCTTATAATTTGAGGTCCCTTTTTAACCTTTTCTGATAAGATGGCAGTGTTATTACCAGTCCTCATCTCTTGAATGATCGCATGCCCAGTTTTAACCTGTAAGCCTCTTTTATATTAGAAAAAGGGCTTTTAAGGACATTTGCAGCAACATTTCTAGGAACAAGGTTCTTGAAGATATTAAACTGATAGCCCCATATCCTGATGGCTTCAGAACAGCTTATAAAGAGTTCACTGTGAATACAAGGCATTTTAGGCAGCAAGAAGGGCAAATTTTTATCAAATGCTACCTTTTTAACCACTATCCTGGAAATAGTTAACTAAAGGGCATTTAGCATAACGATAATAAATACATTAGCATGGTGCTTTAACTTGTTTGAAATATCTTACCTAATAATAGACAAATATGTAAATTGACCGTACCTTCGCTATGCCCACAGCCAATCAGAGTGAGTGAGTATGCAAATTAACCCACCAAAGATGGCAGTTAATTTGCATACGAAGGCAGGGTGGGCAGCACCATGGCCTGCTTCCGGGGGTATGGGTCAATCAGGGCGGAGGAGGCCCTGCGGGCAGCGCCAGACACCACCCACAAGGTACCAGTCCATTGGCCGGAGAGGCGATGGGGTGGGCAGCGCCAGACGGCACAGAAGGGATCCGGGTTCATCGCAGGCCCCAGGAGGGGCAGCGGCCTGCCTAGCCACTCCCCGGGGGTCCCTGGGAACATCGCTGCCCCTGGGAGGTGAGGCCGGACCTGCCTAGCCGCTCCCCGCAGGTCCCTGGGAACATTGCTGCCCCGGGGAGGTGGAGGCAAGGCCTGACCTGCCTAGCCGCTCCCCGGGGGTCCCTGGGAACATCGCCACACCGGGGAGGCGGAGGCAAGGCCGGAGCCGCTCCCGGGGGTTCCCTGGGAACATTGCAGGCATGGGGTTGCTGAGACCCAGACCTGGCCTCTGGCCACAGATTCATAGCTTTGCGGAGACCGAGGGCAGGGATCTGCCTCATCTGCAGAGAGACAGAGGTTCTACAGTGGCCCCAAGACGTGGGTGGGCCCAGCCAGGGATCAAGGGGCATGGAAGGACTCGAGGGCAGAGGGGCAAGGACCCTCACCCCTGAGGCGGGGGTTGAGGGGTGGTGCCACCTCAGTGGAGGGGTGCTGCACTGCAGGGTACTGGACTGACTGATGTGATTCAGAGAAGCTCCCAGTGCTAACGGGCCTTGCTCAGGCGGCCTTCACACTTCAGAGGCAGTGATTCTTGCTCCTGCCTTGACCCAAAAGCAAGCCCGCAGTGCCCTGCCCCATGGCAGAGCATGCCTAGGCAGTGAGTGTGAAGCCTTCCACCTGCTCCAGAGAAGTGGGGGCAGTAAAGAATGGGGGGCAGGGAACGGGGAGAGGAAAGAATGTGGAGCATCCGCAATGAAGAGGTGCTCGAGAAAGAGGTTCGGAAGCCTGACTGGAAGGTTTGTTCTGTTTGCCGGGCGACTGCCCCTTAGGAAGCGCAAAGAGCATGGCTCTGAGGGCTTCCTGTGTGCTGAGTCAAGTTCCACAGCCAACTGGAATTGGCCTCAGTTTCCTGGTCTGTAAAATGGATGAAGCGTGTACCAGTGCCTTCACTGAGCTTTGATGGCCAATTGAGATACTATATAAAGAAAATGAGGGAAGAAGTGAGAAAGAAAAGGAAGGATGAGCAACACAAAAGAAAGACTGAAAGGAACCTGTAAACCCATTGTCACTTAAATAGGGAATATAGTCAATGGTATTGTAATGATGGTAGGATGCCAGGTGGGTACTAGAAATATCGGGGAACACTTTGTAAAGTATATGATTGTCTAACCACTATTCTGTAACTAATATAAAACCTGAAACCAATACAAAATAATATTGAATGTAAAGAAATGAAAATTGGAGTGAATTTTTTATAAATTTCAAAGTTTAAATAAAAGCTGTAAAGGAAGGAAGGGGAGGGAGAATAAAAATAGTGTTTTTCCTTTTACCACTTCATTAAAAAGACAGTTGTCTTTATATGGTGCTTTTATACTTTTCTAAGTCATTATCTCATTTTAATTTCCGGGCAACTTAAAGACAAGATAATTATTCCCTCCACTATTCAAAGAAAGGAAATCTGGGTGTCTGGTCCTAATGATTCAATCGTCAAGCCCTTAATGTAAAGCAGGGTTAGTAAAATTTTCTGTGCAGGGTAATATCTATACTAATAAAAGCCTTGGGGGTGATTAGGCTAGCAGGGGAGGGTATTTGGGGGCAATCAGGCCCGCAGAGGAGCAGTTAGGTGTCAATCAGGCCAGCAAGGGAGCAGTTAGGGGGCAACCAGGAAGGCAGGTGAGTGGTTAGGAGCCAGCGGTCCCAGATTGTGAGAGGGATGTCCAACTGCAGGTTTAGGCCCGATTCCACAGGGATCGGGCCTAAACCTGCAGTTGGACATCCCCCAAGGGGTCCCATATTGGAGAGGGTGCAGGCTGGGCTGAGGGACACCCTCCCCAGTGCACGAATTTCGTGCACTGGGCCTCTAATTTACACATAATAGCTCATTTTATCCTCTCAATAGCCTATAAAATAGGCAGTCTCGATATTATCTCCATTTTATAAATGAGAAAGTCTCTAAGAGTGAGTGAGTTAGCTAGGTCACAATAACTAGTAAGAGATAGGGTAGAGTTACTACCCTTGTCAGCACCCCAGACACCTCACACTTTCCACCCTTTCTAGGCTAATAATTGTGCAGTCAGTCTTTTGGAAATTACTTTAAAATTAAACAACCAGCAAGGCAGATTGGTTGATAAAAACATCTACGATGAGAGAGAATCATTGACCGGCCTCTTGCACACCCCACACTGGGAATCAAGTCCTGGAGATGGGACCTGCAACTCGGTCTTGTACCCTGACCAGGAATCGAATGGAGGCCTCTTGGTCCATAGGTTGACATTCAACCACTGAGCCATGCCAGTCGGGCATGGAACTTACTTTTTAGTGAAGATATTTCTTATACTTAACAAAAATTTAGATATAGATTTATATTTAAATCAGTTTGACTAAATAAGTGATTTTCAGTAAGTGTGCCACAAGAATTTTTAAAACGTGTGTGCTGCAGCACAACAGTTGACTACTTAGTGTCAGATATTGCATGTTTTAAAAACCCATGTGACAGCACTAGCCGGTTTGGCTCAATGGATAAAGGGTCCCGGATTTGATTCCAGTCAAGGGCACATGCTCGGGGTTGTGGGCTCAATCCCCAGTGGGGGGCATGCAGGAGGCAGCCTATCAATGATTCTCTCTCATTACTCATGTTTCTATCTCTCCCTCTCCCTTCCTCCCTGAAATCAATAAAAATATATTCTAAAAATAATCCTTGCGACAGACCAGTTGAAAATTGCTGGACTAAACAGATTTATGGATTTACTTACATTTACTTCTAATTCAGAAACCTAGGCTTGAATAGTTGGATTTTTATTGACTCTCCATAGCTTACAAGTAACAATGACACTGTATGGTGTAGACAATCCAAATCAATTGAGCCATCCAGACAGGGCTATAAAAAAATTTTATACTATACATAAAGTGATATATTTTTACTTGAAAGCAGACTGTGATAAGTTAAAGATGTATACTGGCATCTGAACGAATCATTAGTACCATTATTGCCTTTCCTTATTAGTCTTGTTTGAGAGAAGGTCGTTAAGTCAAAGTAATGGCATTGCGGTCCAGTTTTTACTTGAGAATAAACTGATGATAGCAGAGATTCCATTATTATGGAATAAATATGAAGATCTTACAGGGGGGAAAAGGGGGTTATTTTTTAATGGTACAGGGGTCAATGCAAGAGGACATAATAATCCTAAATGTTTCAACATACTTAAAACAAAAACTTATTAAAAGAAATAGACAAATCTAGATGCAGACTTAAACATCCTTCTGTAGAAATTGAAAGATTTCTTCGGCTGCAATAAGACTAGTTTGGAATGGGCCAAGGGTGAGTGGATGCAAAGTTAATATGACTAGAATTTTTTAAAAAGAGTATGGTATATGCTTTTGATTCCTATACCCATTGGTACTACAGTATTAAGCAATTTGGTTCTATGAGGACATAGATTTTCACCTTCTGCCAAAGTACCCTGAGCCCGATATGCTCATATTGAACAACTCATTTCTGGGCCCCATACCAGAGTTCCTGATACAGTAGCTCTGGGATAGGCCCCGTTAATGTGTATTTTTAACAAATTCCCGGATAATGCTAACCTGCTGGTCCCGGGACCACACCTTGGGAACCACTGGCCTAGAATTTTGTCATTCTTTTCTTCCCACTGATCTCGAAGCAGTCACTCGGTTCCCAAATTAAACCGAAGACCAAAGAACTAGGTTCCAAAACAGCGCTTGGAACCGACTTAAAAGCGACTTAGCAGCCAGGCGGGTTCCTGGCCGCCCAAAGTCGCGCGAGAGTTTGCGTGCTACGTCAGCGTCGCGTCGGCGTCAGTGTCGCGTCGGCGTCAGCCACGTTCGGCGGAGACCGGAGCAAGATGGCGATTCCGGGCAGGCAGTGAGTGAGACGGGAGTTAGGGTTAGGCTGGGGAATGAGAAACCACGGCGACTGTGCCTTTGGCCGAGGAGTAAAAGCGCGCCGGAAGTGAAGGGGCTGTCTCGCCAGGGATAGAGACGGGGAAAAGCGAGGAATCCTGAGGAACATGTTTCCCCTCCCCCCCCCCCCCCCTATATTTTCCAGGATGGAAGCCCGAAGTTTGAGGGAGAAACTTGTGAGGAAATAAAGGAAGTTAGGCTGAGGGGCAGAGAGCGAGACTTTTCTATTTTCCAAAAGCTCGGTCTGAGGCCCCTCAGTCTTGCTTCCTACCCCGCGCTTGAGTTTCTCCCGGTTTGGATGCCTTCAGGGGCAATGAGAAGAGACAATCCCTGGCTTCCTTAGAGGGCCTTGTTCTTGCAGCTCAAGTCCTGATTCCCGCCATCCCTTCTGGTTTTAGGAATGTGCCCAGAAGCCACAGAAAAGGGTAGGCTTACAGGGAATGGGGGTTTGCGGTGCCGTAGGAGACAAATATTGTATGTTCTTCCAAGTTGTACGTTTGGTGTATAATCCGTGCTTTTGATGTGGCTTTCTGTGATCGCTGCATCTCGAAGGCCAAAATGTGAGAAACTCAGTGAGTTGGCTCTGATGGGATGGTCCTCTCAGATGCTCCAATACAAAGCAAGTGAGCTTAGTAAGGTGTAATGAGAATTTAGCCTATGACTTCTTGGAAAGCGTGGGTGACATTATCCAATCAGTAACTTCTTTAAAACCGTGGAACTGCACAGTAGGGCGGCAGGGGGATTTATTTTCTTGACGCTTGTTAGACTAAAAGATAATTTAGAGCGTTTTTTGTTTTTAACGGACATGAACTGAGCTTTCCACTAACATGTTCTTTTAAAAACCTTGGTATCATTTTACCATCAAAGTCATTTCTGTACTCTGCAGTTACTTCTCTTCTTGGATTAAAATGGTATTTGAGTTTGGCTTGTGCCTACAAATAATCACTTAGAGTAATAATTATAAAATCTTAGCACATTAGAACTTGGAGATGTCTGAAGATCGGAAACTTCCGTGTTCATAGACATGTTTTGACTTGGTAGCTTCCTCTGGGAGAGGTAGTGAAATGTATTATGTTTTAACATTTAAATACAATGGTGTAATTTCTATTTCAAAAAAAAATGCAGGTATGGGCTTATTTTGCCAAAGAAAGCACAGAAGTTGCACCCTGTTTTGCAAAAACCATCAGTGTTTGGGAATGATTCTGATGATGATGAGGTAAGGGAGCCTATGTTTTTCTACCAAATTGTTGAAAAAAAAATATTTTTTTAATTGAAGTGTGAATTTGATGTCTTTGCTTGTCTTAGTTATTTGTCAATACAGTGTATCTGGAGTATATTGTAATTTACAGAATTATCAAAAGGAATAAAGAAAGAAGCTCCACTGATATGATTCATAAGTGATACATGAATAATCTGATTCTCCCCCCCCAAAAGCTATGAACTTCACTTATTTTTAAGCAGTTACACAGTCATTTTAGACAGCTAATACTGATGTAACAAAATTGTTTCTGAAAATAAACTATTGAGAAATCACTAATTTCCTAGAAAGTTTTATTAGTAAAGTAGTTTCTTAGGAGACTACATTTATGGTTATTCAGTCTCTGCTAAATGTAATTGCTCAGTTACAATTATGGTACTGTGTAATGTTACCATAGATAGTACTACAATAATCTTCTATATATATATATAAAAGGCTAATATGCAGATTGTCCCCTTGAGAGTTAGAGTTGGACCGGGAAGCTCAATCGCTCGCTGTGACGTGCGCTGACCACCAGGGGGCAGCGTGGAATGAAGGCTCCAATTGGCCCTGATTGCTGGCCAGGCTTAGGGACCCTACCCATGCACAAATTTTGTGCACCCAGCCTCTAGTATATATAATATGAACATTTTATATTTTAGCAGCCAAAATAGTGTTTTCTTGTGAAATCCACATTTATAGTAGATGCAACCCCAAATGTGTGCTTATGTAATACTTAAGTCATTTTCTTTTTTTTTTTTTTTTTTTTTTTTTAAATATATTTTATTGATTTTTTACAGAGAGGAAGGGAGAGGGATAGAGAGTTAGAAACATCGATGAGAGAGAAACATCGATCAGCTGCCTCCTGCACATCTCCTACTGGGGATGTGCCCGCAACCAAGGTACATGCCCTTGACCGGAATCGAACCTGGGACCTTTCAGTCCGCAGGCCGACGCTCTATCCACTGAGCCAAACCAGTTAGGGCTTAAGTCATTTTCTATATTTATAAAAGACCTTTGCATCAGCTATACTGGTACTGGCTTTGTTCTGGCAGGAAAATTGCTTCTCTTTCAGTTCTTACTGATTGTGTAAAAGCATAGGTAGGTAATTTAATATATTTTTTTCTTGTTTTCTATTACAAAATTTATTCTAGATGGTTCACCTTTTAAAAAATTGAGATATAACTTACATGTAATAAAATCAGTGGCTTTTAAGTGTATAGGTTGATGGCTTTTGACAAATGTATATACCCCACTGAGGATGTAGAGCATTCTCCTCCCCCCTAAAAGTTCTTTCATGCCCCTTTGCTGTCAGTCTACTTCCCCACATTCTGCCCTGGACAACTATTTCATTGTGGTTTTTTATTTTTATTATTTATTTATTTTTGGTTAATCGTCACCCGAGGATATTTTTCCATTGATTTTTAGAGAGTGTGGAAGTAGGGAGGAGGGCGGGGGGGGGGGGGGGGGAGAGAGAGAGAGAGAGGGAGAGAGAGAGAGAGAGAGAGAGAGAGAAACATACATCAATGTGAGAGAGACATATCAACTGGTTGCCTCCCAGCCTGCCAGGGATCAATCAAGCCTACAATCGAAGTACATGCCCTTGATCTGAATGGAACCTGAGACGCTTCGGTCCTTGGGCCAACGCTGTATCCACTGAGCCAAACCAGCAAGAGCTGTTGTTTTTAATTTTTGTTAGTGACTTTTTTGTACTAAATCTTAGTTTGTATTTATTGTTGGTTAGATTAGTGGTCAGTTAATAATTTGACAGAAATTTCCTTAAATATTTGCAACTAATAAGTCTCCAATCTGCCAAGGGGCTCTGCTCAGGTTAGGACATGCCTTCAATATACAGCCAGGTATTTTATAACTTTGCCTTAGCCTTCCTTTCTTGCTTGCGCAGTCTCAAGTTCAAAGGAGAGTTTAGGACCATCTCAGGTCTTTCCTGATCGTGCATAAAGGTCTTTGTATGTCTGTTGCATTCATGAGCCCCAGAGCTTTCCAAGCCCTCGGTTTCCTTACACCAGTAGTTGCCAACCTTTCAGACCTTGCAGACCACCAGTTGACAACCACTGCATAGAGGCTTATTCTTCAGCTTTACTTTTTTTTTTTTTAATTTCTTTATTGATTAAGGTGTCACATATTTGTCCTCATCCCCCCATTCCCATCCCACACCCCTCCTTCAGCTTTACTTTTAAAGCTTTTTGGTTAGCCTATTTTTTGCCTCAGCTGTTACAACTGTTATCCGCTGCCTCAGGCAGCCCTGATGTTCATCAATTGTCTTTGATTGTTTTTGACAGACACCCCCCAGGGAAAAGACTGTTTTACTTGGCAGCTCTGTCAAATAGAGATAGCCTTGTGAGTGGTGTCTTCCAGGGAACCACCATGGAGGTCCTAATAATAATTCTCCAGGATAGCTGTTTTGAAGGAACTCTTAACCCTCTCCAGTGGCTGCCAGACTGCTGATTTCTACCATGTTTGTGGGCTGTTGTTTTTAGGTACCATGACTCTCAGGAGGGGATGATGAAAATAGGGCAAGTTAAAACCACAGAAATTCTTACTGAATTAATTGTTATTAATTCTTAATAACAATAGGGATTTTTTTATTGGAATTGGAATTTATACATTAGGAGAGAATTTATATTTCAGTCTTCTCATTTATATAGGTTCATGTTTATTTGTTCAGGTGTTTTATATATCCTTTAATACAGTTTATAATCCTATATAGTAAAAGGCTAATATGCAAATTATCCCTTCGACCTGGAGTTCAATAAGAGTTCAACCAGGGGGGTGGGGTTAGCCAGTCAACTGCCCACAGCCCCTCCCCCCCGGTTGGCCCAACCCAATTGGGGCGGGCCAGCCAGTCCCCATCCTGTGCACAGATTTGTGCACCAGGCCTCTAGTTTCTCCCATAAAATTCACATACATCTTTTGTTACATTTATTTTTAGGTACTTTGTAGCCCTTGTTGTTGGTATATGAGGGAATTTTTTTCCAATTATTACTAGTATGAATGCTTCTGGTTTTTGTTGTTAATTTAATTCTAATACTTACATAGTTCTAATAGTTTGCCTGATAATTCTTTTGGATTTCCTTTGTAGGCAATCATATTGTCTGCAAATAAGAATAATTTTGTTTCTTTTTGGTTATTTTACCTAGTTTATCTTTGCATTACTGTGTGTCTTATTGCATTGCTTAGAAACTATAATAATAAAAACATAATATGCTAATTAGACCGGACAGCCAAACGACCTTCTGGACGTCCTTCCGGACGAAGCCGCTGCTACGGGGGCCGAGGCAGAGGTGGTTGGGGCGGTCAGGCAGGCAGGCGAGTGGTTAGGGGTAATCAGGCAGGCAAGCAGAAGCAGTTAGGGGCAAACATCCATCAGTTGCCTCTGGCATGCCCCAATGGGGGTTTGAACCCGCAACCCAAGTATGTACCCTGACGGGGAATCGAACTTGCCGCCATTTGATGTACGAGAGGATGCTCCAACCACTGAGGAACACTGGCCAGGGTGACCATAATTATATTTTTGAAATACTTTTTATTTCATTTGTATATAATCTCAATGCACCCAGTTGTTCATCGTTTTTAACTGACTATTTCTGATTAGAAGATAGTAAAAGCTTTACCTTAAAATTTGCTGTTTAAAAAATTAGCTTTTACCCAGCCAGGTTCAGTGGTTGGGCATCAACCAATGAACCTGGAGATCGCAGTTTGGTTCCCAGTCCAGGCACATGCCTGGGTTGTGGGCTCAATCCCCGTTGGGTGTTGTGCAGGAGGCAGCTGATCAGTGATTCTCTCTATCATTGATGTTTCTATCTCCCTCTCCCTCTCTGAATCAATAAAAATACATTTTTTTAAAAATTAGCTTTCTATTTTTCCAAAGCAAGATCCATCTTCCTCATATATTGACAGGCTTTGATATTGCCTAATTTAACTTTACTATAAAAAATCATTTTAAAAAAGTTCTTTATTTTCATGTTTTAGTGTGAGTAGTGAGACAAAAAGCAATAATCCTCCATCTCATTCTTGGATTTATAAAATAGATCAGATCACTCTCTGAAACAAAATTACTTTATTAGTTTAGTAATAATTTGAGTTTACTTTAAAGATAAGCAGCAGCATTTGGGAGGAGATTCATTTCCTGCCTTTTGGCTTTATCTGCAAGAACTACATCTGCAGTGTCAGAGATTGTATATTTATAACTCAACTCTAATAAGTCTGTCCTGGGACTCTGCACACCTGACTTGGTCATTGTGATTATATATTAGGTGCCAAACTGTTGCTTGTCTTTCGAGAAAATACCAAATGTATTTCATTAAAATTTGACCTCTGTGGGGAGGATTACAAGACCTTTGACTGTTGATTATAAGTGTACTAGTTATTACCAACATGGTTAATGATGTTCTTTGGAAATAAAGTTTTGGTTTCTAAGTGAAATTAAGTGTATTGTAAGAGTTGTCATTGATTATAGTAAATACGTTTTCACTAAATCCTATAAAATGGTTTTCTACTATTTTTGACTGATGCAACATAGGAAGGATATTGAAAACCATGTTCAGAGTCTTTTCCCTTTACTCCATATCTTACACTATATGTGACTGTTAAAGAATTGTTTTCTTTATGAGCAATCCAAAATTAATCTCCTTTTTATACTCCTTTTATGCTTCCACTTTTTGCTTTGTTTGTTCATCAGAGAAAACTGTCACACAAAAATCAATGTCTTTAATTTCACCCTTGTTTTATGTGTGTGTGTACTTTTTTTTTATTGATCTCCGACGAAGGGAGTAGAGAGATAGAAACATCAATGATGAGAATCATTGATCGGCTGTCTCCTGTATGCCCCCTACTGGGTATCGAACCTTCAACCCGAGCGTGTGCCCTGTGACCTCCTGGTTCATAGGTTGACGCTCAACCACTGAGCCACATCAGTTGGGCTTTAGTCATCTTTAATAGTCATTGTCACAGTTCCCTCAGTTAGAAAACTGAGAATTAAATGAGCTTCAAAAGGAGATAATCCTCCCTGAATTTTTCAATTTAGGTTCAGAGTGACCTCTTTATCCACTGATGCTGTTGAAACTCCAGGGATATCAGTCTCTGAATAGGATATGTAAAGTTACTCTACCCCTCCATTATGAACTTATCCTATAAGAAATAACATCTGATTTTTTTCAAAGGTCAGGCTTATGCTAAACAGCTATAAAAACGGAAGCATAGCCTCTTGAGATGTCTCAAAGTATACTTTATGTTGGAGAAGCCCTTCCCAGTCTGCCTATTCTACACTATATGAAATTAAAAAGTAATAGCCTTGTGCTTTATTTTTTCAAGTTCAGGTTGAAGCAACCAGTTTTAAAGTGTCAGCAGGTGAACTATGACAGATTGGAAGAGCAGAGATGGGCCAAATAATAAAACAAGTGAAGAAGTAAAAGTCCAGCATTTGGAGACTTATTCTTCTAGTCAATCCTGAGGATATTACTAACTCAGTGTTCAAAATATATATATATGTATATATGTATATATGTATATGTATATATATATATACACACTTCGTTTACATGAATTGGAAAGACACAAAAATGAGAATTTCATGAAATGTTTATTAGCATACTTAATATTTTAATGTTTGAAATTGATACTCTAGTGAAAAATGTGTTATATCACATAATTAAAATTTTTATTAATTGAATAATACAATAATACACAAGTAATTCACTTAGCGTAGCTCCTGCCTCTGTAAATGTTGGATACTGTTGTTTTTGTTACCAACCTCTCTTCCTCTTGTTCGAGTCAATTTGCTGTCTAAATGTCTTTAGTTCTTTGCTTATACACTTTTTTTAAAATCCAAGGAAGGTAGAGAGAGAAAAACAAACAAACATCTATCAGTTGCCTTCCCTGCATGCCCTGACCAGAAATGGAACCGGCAACCTTTCAGTGCACATGATGACACTCAACCAACTGAGCCATTCGGCCGGGCTCCTTTTACACTTCTTTTAATAAGTATTCTATTACTTGTATGGCCCTTGTGTATTAACTTTATCTCCATGGTTTTAGGGAACTAGAATTATATTTGTTTATTTTGTTCTCTTTGTTGCCATGGAAAACAGGAAGCACCAATTGATACTATACAGTTGAAAACAGTCCTATAGTCCTAGGGCTAAGGCTTATATTTTTAATTAAAAATAAATTTAGTAGTAGTATTATTTTTTTAAAGATAATTTACACACCATAACATATACCCTGTTAAAGTGTACATTTTAGTGTTGGTTAGTATATTTACAAAGCCTTATACTTTTAAGGAAACATTTTTATTTACTTATGCTAATTACTTTTCTTAGCTCTTAAGTCCTTACTTTCGTCCATGTGGTTACTATTTCCTATTATATTCCTCTTGCCTTCTCTTAAATTCTTTTTGATTCAGGTCTAATGTAATATCTCTTTAAGGAAGACTTTCTTGATTTCTCATACATTTTGTTTCCCTTTGTTCCCACAGCCCTTTTTTATCCTTTTATTGTATTGCTTATCACGTTTATATTATAATGATCTCTTTAGTTATTTGTCTTCCCTTTCAGACCATTTATCTCTCAGGACAAAGACTGTTCTTGTTTTTCTGATATCTTCAGGAGCTAGAACAATACCAGATATGGTAGGCGTTTCAGTACATATTTATTGAATGATTATAATCTCGGATAGTTTTGGCTGCAAATAAGCCTTAAATATATACTAAAAGCTTGATATATTATATTTAATGGTGAATATTAAAATAATGTGCTTTTAATTGCTGGGGATGATACCATTTTAGTGTTGGAAGGGACCAATCCACCCCTACCTAATACGCTCACACACACGCACACACACACACACACATTCACATGAACACACAAAGCAAATTGAAATCCAAAGAAGTTGACTGACTTAGTGGTGAAGTTGCAGTTGGGACTAAATCTGTTACCTCATTTGTCCTGTACTATTCTGTTTTGTACCCCATAAAGCCTAATCTGATAAGTTACAATGAAAATTCATTTGTTTCCAAAAGTGTGGGAGAAAGGCCTTGATAATGTCAGTTCATAATATTACCTTTGTGTTTTTAAAGTTAAGTAAGGAACCAGTTGCCAACCAGAATTTTGGAAAAGAAGTATTAAACAATGACAGCATTTTTCTGTGTTCTAGACCTCCGTGAGTGAAAGCCTTCAGAGGGAAGCTGCCAAAAAGCAAGCAATGAAACAGGTAAGGTCAAAGAGTGACTATAATGTAATTGGTGAAGTATTTTAGCTCACATTTTTAAGTACCAGTTTTGGTACCTAGGGGCTGAGAAAAAACAGAATAGGTATGTATAAAGAAATAATTTAGCCCTACTTGGTTTGGCTCAGTGGATAGAGTGTGGGCCTGCGGACTGAAGGGTTCCAGGTTCATTTCCAGTCAAGGGCACATGCCCAGGTTGCGGGCTCGGTCCCCAGTGGAGGCATGCATGCAGGAGGCAGTCGATCGATGATTCTCTCCCATCATTGATGTTTCTATCTCCCTCTCCCTCTCTGAAATGAATAAAAAAATTTAACTTGATCCTCATTTTTTTTTTCATACTTTTTTAATTGATTTCAGAGAGGAAGGGAGAGGGAGAGAGAGCGAGATAGAAACATCAATGATGGGAGAGAATCATCAATTGGCTATTGGCTGCCTCCTGCATGCCCCAGACTGGGGATCAAGCCCGCAACCCAGGCATGTGCCCTGACCGGGAATTGAAATGCGACCTCCTGGTTCATGGGTAAACGTTCAACCACAGAGCTACACCAGCCAGGCTGTTTTTTGAAAATATGTTAGGACTAGAGGCCTGGTGCACAAATTCATGCACAGGTGGTATCCCTCAGCCTGGCAGGTTGCCTCAGGGGAGTGGGGGGACCGCGGGGTTGGTTGGCTATGGGAGCACACTGACCACCAGGGGCAGATCTTGCATTGAGCATCTGCCCCCTGGTGGTCAGTGCACATCATAGCCACTGGTTGACCAGTTAGTCGTTCAGTCACTTAGGCTTTTATATATATAGTTGTTTCTTGATTTACATAGATTTTCGGGTTTTAGATTTTAAAGGAAAAAACACAGCTCAGTGAGTATAGAGCCAAGATTCTAATTCAGGCAGCCAGGCTCCAGAATTGATATTCATATATTTTGTCTTAAAATGTGATTGATAGAATTTTTTGATATATTTCTGATTTCTGATTCTGTCTCAAGAAAATTACTTTCACTTTTTTGTGCTGTTAGCTACCTAGTTCATATTTTTGAAACATGTTTAATTTTTTGTTTTAAAGACCAAACTGGAAATCCAGAAGGCTCTTGCAGAAGATTCCACTGTATATGAATATGACAGTATTTATGATGAAATGCAGAAAAAAAAGGAAGAAAATAATCCTAAATTGCTTTTGGGAAAAGACCGTAAGGTTTGTAGCTGAAAATACAAACTTTCTTTGACCTTGACCTGCATTGTATATCTTAATCTTATTTCAGCATGAAGATAATCTGAGAAAAAGCTTTTAGGCATTTGAAGTGTGAAGTGCCCCTACTTCAGATATTATAGATTTGATTTAGGACCCAGAAGCCCTACATTTATTATTCCAACAGGAACAAGTGAAATGCCTAACAATTTTATAAATTTTCATTTTTGTTTTTAAACCTTTGCAAATAATTTTTTGAAATATTTTTCTTAGAAAGTTTTTGTTCTGCCTCTGTTCATGTTTACTTGTATTTTATCATCCTCTCATTTTTCATTGCTTCCTACCTCATAACTGAATCATCTACACGTATCATGATCAGATTTTTATTTTAAAAAAAAAAAATAAAGGTGGGGATTAAAGTAAGTTCATATTTTCTTTCATAAGCACAAACTGATTTTTAAGGATCTTTGCATCTTACAGTATCTACAAATAAAGTGGTGGTGTAAAATTATGTGAAAGCTACTATTTTAAATAATTGTATTACAACTAATGTGAAAAGCTAGTAGGAACCTTTCTGGTTCATGTATCTGTTGAAGAAATATTAAAACAATACCAGTAAAAAGGGTGACAGAAACAGTGGTGGGAAAATTATTTATTTTGTTTTAGATTTTTTTAAAAAATGATAAAATAGCACTGAATATTTTTTATCTTACATTTATTGAAAAGAATTTTCGTTTCAATCTTGCTAATAAATTTATATTGATTTTTGGAATGGTGATAAGCCTGTTTATTTGAACTATTCATTTTTTTTAATGAATTCATGATAAAAAATAGAGTATTGACAATTATTTTTGACTTTTTCCTAAATAATCTTTCCCCCCGCCAGCCCAAATATATTCACAACTTACTAAAAGCAGTTGAGATCAGAAAAAAGGAACAGGAAAAAAGAATGGAAAAGAAAATACAGAGAGAACGAGAAATGGAAAAGGGAGAATTTGATGATAAAGAGGCATTTGTGACATCTGCTTATAAGAAAAAACTGCAAGAGAGAGCTGAAGAGGAGGAAAGAGAGAAGAGGGCCGCACTCGAAGGTGAAATGGAAGAGGAAGAGGGAGAGGGTAGAAGGAAACAAGCAGCAGAATTCTGCCCTGTGGTTAGCCATTTGTTCTGTCACTGAACTTTTAGATTATAATGTTGTGGTCATAATTTATGTATAGGAATTGAAGGTACAAGTTATGATATGTTGTATTATAAAACAGGAGATTTTTACTAAAAATATTTGCACTCTTAATAATTAGTACTTATACTAGACTTTTTGTTTAAAACTATGGTCATTACAAGTCATTGCTTTGGAAAATGATTCTAAATGTAAAAACACTGATTACAAGATACAATACCATGACACTTACAGAAGCAGTGTAAACTGAGTTTTAAATCATAGTTATATTTTCTGGGATGAGAAAATGAGAGTAACATCACCCAAGGAGCATCAGCTGGGCATTTAGAAAAAGAATAACATTAATTCAAGAAAAAACAAAGATGTGCAAAGGCCAAACGAAGTCGTAGTGCTTTACTTCAGTGTTTTCTACTCATGGTCATTTCTCAAGATTTGAGTGAAATATGTACTTATAAATAGCTTCTTTGGCAAGTGCTCATCAACTTTAAGTGGAAGAAAAGTAAATCTCTAAGACTTGGTCTGTGCATATACTATATGTTCATCTAGACCAGTGGTTGGCAAACTCATTAGTCAACAGAGCCAAAGATGAACAGTACAACGATTGAAATTTATTTTGAGAGCCAAATTTTTTAAACTTAAACTTCTTCTAATGCCAATTCTTCAAAATAGACTCGCCCAGGCCATGGTATTTTGTGGAAGAGCCACACTCAAGGGGCCAAAGAGCCTCATGTGGCTCGTGAGCCACAGTTTGCTGACCACGGATCTAGAGCAACAGTTAGCAATCTTTCCATAAAGCACTGGATTATGAACATTTTAGGCTTTGTGTACCAACTACTCAATTCTGCCTTTGTAACCCAAAAGCAGCCCTAGACAATACATAAACAAATGAGCAGGGCTACATTTCAGTAAAAATGTATTCACAAAGATAGGCAGCTTTGGCCTATAGGCTATAGTTTCCCAACTTTTTTTTTTTTTTTAATATATTTTTATTGGTTTCAGAGAGGAAGGAAGAGGGAAAGAGAGAAACATCAATGATGAAAGAGAATCATTGATCGGCTACGTCCTGCACACCCCTTCCTGATATTAATCCTGAAACCTGGGCATGTGCCCTGACCAGGAATTGAAACATGACCCCCTGATTATAGGTTAATGCTCAGCCATGGACCCACACTGGCTGGGCTAATTTCCCAACTCTTGATCGAGAGAATAGTTTACACACAGTGTATGTTATGTACTGTATGTCTATAAAACTGAGTTGCATTTTTGCCTTGTTGCCTATATTCTCACTTTTGCTTTCCCTCTCTTAGCACGTTTGGATGTAACCAAGCAGAAAGATCTCAGTGGATTTTATAGGCATCTATTAAATCAAGCAGTTGGTGAAGAAGAAGTCCCTACATGCAGCTTTCGTGAAGCTAGGTGAGACATGGCATACAGAATATTTAAAAGAAAGATACTGTTCATGATCTATGGTTGTGGGTCATTTTAACCCTCTGAAAGATAAGAATTGCAGCATTGCATATTTTTTTTTGTTCTTTTTTTCAATATATTTTTATTGATTCAGAGAGGGAGAGAGAGATAGAAACATCAGTGATGAGAGAGAATCATTGATTGGCTGCCTCCTGTACACCCCCTACTGGGCATCAAGTCTAAAGCCCGGGCATGTGCCCCAACCAGGAATCGAACCATAGACTCCTGCTTCCTAGGTCAGTGTTCAACCACTGAACCATGCTGGCTGGGCTGCATATTGTTTTGTCAGCCAAACTTGACCTAATTAAATGAATGGCTAGGATTTTACAGTTTCTTAATTTAAAACCTGCAGATATTTGGTTAACCATTGTCTTGATTCTGCAGTAGTTCTACTTACATGTTTAGGTAGTACATAAAAAAAAATGTGGTTTACTTTTATAAATAGGACGTAGCCTCCATAAAATGTAAAATTCACATTTTAATGGCTAGAAATACACTATCCAATATGTAGCCACTAATCATGTGTGGTTGTTTAACCTTTTGCACTCGGTTGTCGAGTGTGACTCGACACGGTTAGCATTAGAATAAAGGAATCGAGAAAAAAGCAAGCAAGTGCAAAGGGTTAATATTACATTTAAAACTTTGGCCACATCAGCCACATTCAAGTACTCAGTTGCCACATTTGACTAGTGACTGCCATATTAGTACAGATATGGACATTACCACTTGTGTAGACATTTCTATTAGTACTGCTCTAGAAAATAAGAGTTAGAGGATTTTTTTGAATGAAATTGTAAAGTACTAGAGGCCCGGTGCATGAAATCATGCACGGGTAGGGTCCCTAGGCCTGGCCAGTGATCAGGGGCCTTTGTTCCCCTGGCTGCTGGCTGGGGCCTTCCTTCGTTTCGCGCCACCCCCTGGCGGTCAGCACACATCATAACAAGCGGTCAAACTCCTGGTCAGTCGAACTCCTGAGGAGAAAATTTGCATATTAGCCTTTTATTATATAGGATTAAATAGGAATGCTAAAATGTTCATGCCATAAGTATATAGCTGAAGGTAAAGGGGAGAATTAGTCCTAAACTTATATTTAAATTAACTTTTTGGGAACAGAAACATTCAGATAAGAGGATCTGAGTCTTATGTTGCTGGGGAAAGGAGAGATGCGGGAGAATGGAATTAAGGATTAAGAGAGGGAATTTAGGTTTATACTTCCCACCCCCCAACTGCTAGGTTTTAATTTAAAAATTGATGAGACTTATGAGTCTAAGAAGGTATATTTGAAGATTGAGATTTAGTGTTCCTATTATTAGAGTTTCTCTGAAATAGTTGTGAGGCCAGCCATGAAACTCCATAATATCACTTAATAGTTACACTTCTCAGAGTCTAATAGAATTCCTAATTATTGGTGAATACTTTAACCAAGACAGTTGTACTAGCAACTCCTAGAGAATCATAGTTGTTGCTCCATTAATATGATTAGTAAGTGATAAGAATGAATGTGTAACAAATAAATTAATCATGCTTATCAACTGGGAAAATTTAGATGATATAAACAATTTTAGTGTTGCTGTTTGTAATGGTTGGATGGATTCACATATTTCCATTTTGTTGTGATAGGTGCCAAGGAGTATTTCAAGATGCTGGTGCCTTTTTAATCAAAAGAGGGTTTATTTAGTGATACTTTGGATTAGATTTTTACCACCATTTTGCTGTGAAAAAAATTTATCTTCATCTGCTTCCAGGGCTTTTCTTAATTTTTATAGAAATAAAAATAAAAATCCAATAAAGAGCCACAACTTAAACTTCATATTATACAAATACTAAGATCCAGAATATATCTTTCTTTTCCCAGTTATTCTTTGTCTATGCTTAGCATAAATGAAGACCTTTTACCGATCCCTGCCCAAAGGCTCTAGGGGTCCAACACAAAAGGGCTTATTTCTTTTTCACGTCTACCTGTATTGAAAATATTTTAATGGTTAAAAAATGCTGATTTTCAGGTGTTTACAAGGTAAATAGACATCAGCACCTTTTTACATTTGGATAATCAATATGCATATATAATTATAGTTTTATTGATTTAAATATTGAGAAAAATTATATGAACACTTCATTTGCTTACTATAAATGATAATGTGGCATTTAGTGTTATATTATTTTTTTTATAGGTCTGGGATAAAGGAAGAGAAACCAAGGGGTTATTCTGATGAAGTAACTTCAGAGAACAGAATACCACCTGAGAAATGCATTCTCCAAACTATTGTGAAAGTAGAGGAAAACCCAGATGCAGACAGTGACTTTGATGCTAACAACAGCGAAGATGATGAACTGGAAGAAAATAATAAAGTGAACTGCAGAAGGGAAAAGAGCATAGAGACCTCTAAGAATGACTCCAGGCATCACAGGAGTCAAACCCACTCACGGTCATCTAGTGAAGAAAGAGAACATGGTACCAAAAGCCACACAAAAAGTTCCAAGTCAAGAGGACATGAGAAACGGGAAGATCAGCACCAAGAGAGACAATTCAGGAACCAGGAGAACTATTATACTAACCGTGATTACCAAAAAGAAAAGAAAGATTCCCATAGGCATAGAGATTCCCACTGGAAGAGGCATGAACAAGAAGATAAACTGAGGGGAAGAGACCAAAGAGAAAGAAATGACAGAGAATGGAAAAGGGAGAAAGACAGACAGAAATATCCCACAAGAGAACAAGAAAGAGATAGACAACGAAATGATCATGACCGACACAGTGAGAAAGGAGTAGAAAAGGAAGAGAAAAGCAAAGAAAAGGAAGAACATACAAAAGCAAGGAAAGAAAAATATGAAAACAGAGATAGAGAAAAACGAGAAATGAGTGTTCAATCTTCAGAAAGAAAGCGAGACAGAAAGGAAAACAGCCCGAATTCTAGGGCAAAGGATAGGTTTCTTGACCAGGAGAGATCCAATAAAATGAGAAACGTGGAAAAGGATAAAGAAAGTAACCCAGAGAAACTCTCTAGTTCTGAAACATCACTGGGAGCAAAACACAGAACCACAGATGAATGCCAAGAGATGGGCAAAGAACAAGAGAGACCACATGACACTGGGAACAAGTTTGCAAAACGGAACAATGAAGAAACTGTAATGTCAGCTAGAGACAGGTACTTGGCCAGGCAAATGGCACGGGTTAATGCAAAGACATATATTGAGAAAGAAGATGATTGACTTAGTGGAACATGCTGTGTGAACATATGAAAGAGTGTTAATAATGGTAAAATATTTTCATTCATTATTTGTTTAGGGTTTAGTCAAAAGTCAGTCTTTTTTATCTTAAATGCTTGACTGAATCAGTATATAATATTTACATATCAATACCACATTCTTGGTTGTATTCAAGCAGCCTAAAGAGTGTGCTAAGTCCCGTCCTGGTAGATACTTTATGAAGAAAATTGGCTCCACTATAACCATTAAAAGATAATTTAAACAACTCTCCTAATGTTGGTTTTGTTGCAGGAGCTGTTTATTTTATAAATACTGTTTCTCCTATAAAATTAAGTGGATTTGAACATAGAGAATATTGTTATATTTTATGTTTTAAAGTTTGTATTAAAGTATAAAATATGGAGTTATATATCTTGTTAGCTCAAGCATATTTGGCTTAAATGAAAATAAAAATGGTGATATGTTTGTACTTTCAATTCATGCTCTAATTTTAAAAGAGATCTCATTTGTACACAATTGCTCCCCCCCATCGTTAAAAATTACTTTCATTGAATACTGTGACTTCACAAGTTAGTAAATTGGTTGTGTATATAAATCAGTTTTAGCTAAGTGTGAGAAGATGGAGACAATTAGTCCAAATGATATTAGCTGAAAATCCAGGTGGTCTATTTATGAATGTGTTGTTTTATATGCTCTAAAGTATGTAATACAGCTTATTACAACTTCCATTTATGTATCAAAATAAAACTGAAATCTCTATGCTATCTTTGAAATTTACCACTTAAAATTAAAATATTATAAATAATTTATTCATGGGAAAAGGATGAATGGTATGGAGAAAATAGTTTTCTAACAGTTCTTCCCATTAAGAAAGTGATATTTGCCCTGGCTGGGTGGCTCCGTTGGTTGGAACATCCTCCCATACACCAAAGGGTTGTGGGTTCAATCCTCAGTCAGGGGACTAAGGGAGGCAACTGATCAATGTTTCCCACAGAGATGTTTTTCTCTCTCCCTCTCTCTTCCTATGCCTTCCATTCTAAAAATCAATGGAAAAATATCCTTGGATGAGGATTAACTCAGCATGCACAGAGGGTTATAGTATAATATAACTATTAAAAAGTTTGGGTGAGATCATTGAAGACCATGACTAATAGGCTAAAAATCTTCAACTTTGAAAGAGAATTTGGTTCCTTTGTTAGCGTTGTTAAAACTAGAGTCATATGTTGGAAAGATTAATTTAACCATAGTATACAAGGTAAGTCTAGGAGGGAGAGACTGTAGTCAGGGATCTGGTAAGAAGCTATCGATTTCCCTTTCACAGTAAGTAGTTCCAAGATTCACAAAGTAGCTGGCAAAAGCTATATTAGAGTTGACCCTTGGACAATACAGGTTTGAATTGTGTGAGTCTGATTATATACAGATTTTTTTTTTTCAATAAATGCTGTAAATGTATTTTCTCCTCTTTATGATTTTCTTTCCCTAGCTTTATTGTAAGAATCCTATCTAATAAAGAGGGGATATGCAAATTGACTGTCATGCCATCACAAAATCCAGCGGAGGCGGGGTTTCTGTAACACAAGATGGTTGCACCCACAGCGGAGGCTGAGTTCTTGTAACAAGCAATCAGCAAGGACCTAAGGCTGCATGGCACTGGGCCAGGGTACAGGACCTGAGGCTGTGCCCCCTGCCCGGCAGGGTTTGACAGGGGACCTCAAGGTGCGCCCCCCACCTGGCAGGGCTTGATGGGGGACCTCAGGCTGCAACCCGTGCCCAGCAGGGCTTGACAGGGGACCCTAGTCCGCAACCCCCGCCCAGTGGGGCTTGCCAGGGGACCTCAGGCCATGCCAGCTGCCCTGGGGCTGGGTCAAGGGACCTCAGGCCATGCCCCCAGCCCCAGAGCCGGGCCGAGGGACCTTTGGATGTGCTGGGGGCCCTGAGGCTGTGCCCCCACCCAGCGGGGCTTGACAAGAGTGGGGCTGGCTGGGTCTGGGTCTCACCAATGGGTGTGGGGCCGGCTGGATCTGTGTCTTGCATGATTTTGAGGTGCTGCGGGTGGGCGGGGAATTGACTGGATCCCATGGCACACCCCAGACTCTTGACAGGAGGAAGATTTTCATATACGTTTTACTAATTTTCATCTCTGACACTTCTATTATAGAGAAAGGGCAAATAGCAATATTAAAATATTCCCCCTAATTAATCCCCTTTTAATGTGCACGAATTTCATGCACCGGGTCGCTAGTACAGTATATAATGCACATAACATACAAAATATGTGAATTGTCCATTTATATGTTATTGGTAAGGCTTCCGGTTGGTCAACAGTAGGTTACCAGTAGTTAAATTTTGCGGGAGTCAAAACGGATTTCGACTACAAGAGATTGGTGCCCTTAACCCCCCTCACTGCTGTGTTTGAGGACCAACTGTTTTACTTTTTTTTTTTTTTAACATTGTTACTGATTTCAGAGAGGGAAAAGGAGAGAGCAATAGAAACGTCAATAATAAGAAAGAATGATTGATCAGCTGCCTCCTGCATGCCCCACACGGATTGAATCCACAACGCAGGTACATGCCCTGACGGGGGGTCAAACCATGACTTCCTGGTCCAGAGGTTGATGCGCAACCATGCTGGCCGGGCCAACAGTATTACTTTTATTAACTAAGTTTGACATAATTCAGGGAGAAGCAACAAATTAATGGTTTCTTCTATCTCCTTCCCCAGATACATAGATGTTTTTGCCTTTCACATTCATTCACACCTTTTCTGGGAACAGTGCCTTGATTTTCCCTTGGGAAAGTACCCTTAGTCTAGTGATCAAATGGGGCTGAATAGGCTCCAAGTATGTGACTCAAGCTAGGCCAATTCTGAGATTTGTCAGAATTTAAGATGTTTTCCACTAGCATTGCTGATAGTGAAGATGAGGTGAGTCCAGAGTTGCAAAGAATGAGAGCCTGACTGCCTGACAGAATAGAGCCAACCAAAGAAAGCAGAAATAAGAGCAAGATAAAGACCTACTGATTGCTTTTGAATCTCTGGTTCTAGTGGGGTATATATATTTTTTAGATATTTAAACCAATACTTTTCCTTGGGCCAGTTTGAATTGGATTCCTGCTACTATAGCCAAAAGCTCTATCTCAGAATAAGATTCCACATATATTAAGTCTATGCCAAGTTACAGAAATTCTTTTTTTTTTTATAATATATTTTATTGATTTTTTACAGACAGGAAGGGAGAGGGATAGAGAGCTAGAAACATCGATGAGAGAGAAACATCGACCAGCTGCCTCCTGCACAGCCCCCACCGGGGATGTGCCCGCAACCAACGTACATGCCCTTGACCGGAATCGAACCTGGGACCTTTCAGTCTGCAGACTGACGCTCCATCCACTGAGCCAAACCGTTTTCGGCAAAGAAATTCTTAATCTTTTAACCTTTTGCACTCGGATGTCGAGTGTGACTCGACACGGTTAGCATTAGAATAAAGGAATCGAGAAAAAAGCAAGCAAGTGCAAAGGGTTAAAAATTGTATTATAGCCCTAGTAGGTGTGGTTCAGCAGTTAGAGCATCGGCCGGTGCACCTAGGTTCCTGGCCCCAGTTGGGGCTTATGCAGGAGGCAACGGATGGATGTCTCTTTCTCACATCCATGTTTCTCTCTCTCCCCACCACAACCCTTTCTCCCTTCTACTCTCTTGAAAGCAATGGGAAAAATATCCTTGGGTGAGGATTAAAAAAAAATTGTAGTATAGCATCATAAAGAAAGTGCATGTATCATGAATATATAGTTTAATTGATTTACACAGAAGAAACCTCAAACTCATTCCCAGCCTATGCCTTCGCCCTTGACTTTTAACACCATAGATTTTGTTTTCTAGATAGTATAGTATTTATCCATCTACTGTTGATGGACATGGAGTTTATTTCCTGTTTGGGGTTATTATGAATAATACTTTTAGTAACATTCTTGTACTTGTCTTTTAGTATGTACATATGTATGTTTTGATTGGGTAATACCTAGGAATGGATACTGTGAGAAATAGTACCAAAATATACTCAAAATGTATGAGAGTTGCAGTTGCTCCACATTCTTGCTTATACCTGTTAATTGTTTATCTTTTGTCATCTTGTCCTTTAATTTTAGCCATTCTGATGGGTGGGATGCTAGGGTTTTTTCTTGTTTTTAATCCTCACCCAAGGATATGTTTTTCATGGATTCCAGAGAGAACAAACTAGAATGAGCTTTATAGTTTAGTGTTAGAATTGGAGGTAACGGTGTGAATTCATTTTCATGATAGAGAAATAATTATAGATGCAAATGTGTGTATATATACACAAACACTTGAGTTCTATCCAGTGAAGGGACTTGGTATCAGACACCCCAATAGCAATGAGCATAACCTAGCATCTAGATCTTGGTTTCTAAATACATTCTTCACTAAAAGGAATCAGAGCCTCTTGGAGAAGTGACTATGGCAGAGAAAGTATAAGATGATACTGAAATATCTTACTCCAGAAGGGAAGAAAGTTTTCCAAGAATTAGGGTGACATGTCAAAAGGACACAAGCCAGCTTGAAAGGACTCTCACTGGCCAAATATGGGACAATTTGAGCATTGAAATAAATTATAATAATAGTGGATTATAATCCACTGAATAAGAACCTGTAAAAAAATAAATGTTTCAAAAGTTAGATGAGAAACAGGATATTTGCACAGTCTCAGAGCAATCCCTTCAAAATAGAAATCTATAATAATAAAAGCATAATATGCTAATTAGACTGGACAGCTGAATGACCTTCTGGACATCATTCCAGATGTCCTTCCGGACGAAACCACAGTGGTGGGGGCGAGGCAGAGGCAGTTAGGGGTGATCAGGCAGGCAGGCAGAGTGGTTAGGGGCAATCAGGCAGGCAGGCGAGTGGTTAGAGGCGGTCAGGCAGGCAGGCAGAGGCGGTTAGGGGTGATCAGGCAGGCAGGCGAGGGGTTAGGGGCAATCAGGCAGGCAGGCGAGTGGTTAGAGGCGGTCAGGCAGGCAGGCAGAGGCGGTTAGGGGTGATCAGGCAGGCAGGCGAGGGGTTAGGGGCAATTAGGTAGGCAGGCGAGTAGTTAGGGATGATCAGGCAGGCAGTTGAGTGGTTAGTGGTGATCGGGCAGGCAGGCCGAGGGGTTAGGGGAAATCAGGCAGGCAGGTGAGCAGTTAGGAGCCAGCAGTCCCGGATTACGAGAGAGATGTCCAACTGCTGGTTTAGGCCCAAACCGGCAGTTGGGTATCCCCTGAGGTGTCCCAGATTGCGTGACAGTGCAGGTCTGGCTGAGGGACCCCCACCCTGTGCATGAATTTCGTGCACTGGGCCTCTAGTTAATTATAAAAAGAAAAGAATACAATGGGAAACCTGGCAGACACTATCTTAATCAAGTAATTGAAGTTAACATTACCAGTATGGGAACAAATCAAATCGTGTTCCACCTAATAGGATGGGTGAGAACACAATATCACCCCCCGCCCCACCCCCCCCCAATATTTCTGCCAAATCACAGCCTGAAACTAATCATGAGTTATCAATTATCAAATCAAATTGAAGGGCATTCAACAAAATAACTGGCCTGTAGTTTTCTGAAGTGTCAACTTCATGAAAGTCAAGGAAAGACTAGGAAACTTCCAGACTGAAGGAAACAAAAGAGACAAACTACATGACAAGTATGATTCTGGAGTGGATCCTTTTGCTAAAAGGACATTGTGGAATGTGATCTGAGATTAGATGGCAGCAATGCATGAAAGTTATTTTCCTGATTTTGATGGTTATATTGTGACTAGAGGCCCAGTGTATGACATTCGTGCACTCAGGGGGACAAGGGGCAGGAGGGGGAGACCTTCAGCCTTGCCTGCACCCTTTAGCAGTCCAGGATCCCTCGGGGAATGTCTGACTGACAGCTTAGGCCTGTGGGGAGTGGGCCTAAGCCACAGTTGGACATCCTTAGCGCTGCCACAGAGTCAGGAGAGGCTCCCACCACTGCCGCTGCACTCACCAACTGTCAGAGCGGTGCTCCCCCTGTGGGAGCGCACTGACCACCAGGGGGCAACTCCTGCATTGAGAATCTGCCCCCTGGTGGTCAGTGCGCGTTATAGCAACTGGTCGTTCCGCCATTCAATTGATTTGCATATTACCCTTTTATTATATAGGATTACATAGGAAAATGCATGCCCTTGTCTGCTGAGAACATATTCCTCATGATTTTCTCTTTTGAGTTTTGTATCTGTGTGTTTAGGCTTTTATAGATGATGATTTTAAAGATAGACATGCAATCTTTGGCCAGCAATCAGAAAATCCAGGCATAAGACCTGTTCTAGAGTTTTCCATTCTGTGAATTTCGCCAAATCACCCCCTCTGATATATCTTACTCCAGAAGGGAAGGAAGTTAATCCTTTGAGCCTCAGGCTCCTCATCTGCAAAGTCGGAGGAATAACATTTGTCACCCAGAGCTCTGAAAATCAAATGAGATATGTGAAAGCACACTATAAGTTAAAGCTCTGCACAAATTGCAAAGAGTTATAATTATTTAGCTTTTACTGAAATTTAATGTCTCTAATTCTAGGTAGTTTTGATGCTACTTGCAAATGGCATGCAGTGATATTTTAGGGGATATGTAAATGTTTTGACAATATACAGTTAAAATTAAGATTTCTATTTTAAACTTAAGAGTTTGGAATTTTTTTTTAATGAGACCGAACAAATCTATCATGATGTTAATAGTTATTGTAGTAACAGTCCACAACTTAAGGCATTCTGTGATGTCTCACAATCTAACTTGGAGCATTAATGACTAAATTGCTGCATAAACGAATATAGGGGCATTCTGTGTATCTTAAAGAGGGGACTCTACTTTCATACAAATAAAACTCATCTTTAATTCTGCTAAAGTTTAAAAATAAAATGTTTCATTTAAAAAATAACATTGGTTATTTTGTGGTAACATATTACCACTATTTTTGTTGTTGTTAATCCTCACCAAGGATATTTTTCCATTGATTTTTAGAGAGAGTGGAAGGGAGGGAGGAGGGGAGAGAGAGAAGCATTGATGTGAGAGAGACACATGGATTGGTTGCCTCCCTCATGCACTCTGACCGGCCAGGGATTGAGCCTGCAACCCAGGTACATGCCCCCAACCGGGAATGGAATGCCATGATCCTTCAGTCCTCAGGCAACACTCTATCCACTGTGCCAACCTGGCTGGAACCATTTTACCACTTTTGACAGAGGTGAAAAGTGAAAGGTATTTACTTATTCTTATTTGTAAGTATTGTGGAAGAAGAAGGTAAAAATGAGGGGAAAGAAATGCCATTTATATAATTCAATTAACCATAATCTAGAATTTGAAGCACCTCATTGGTACACCCAACACAAAGTATCCTGAAAAAATTGTTTGTAAATCAAATCATATTAAATGCCATTGGAGAAATAACTGCAAATTCTTTAAAGTCCCTAATTTTATCTTTTTTTTTTTTTTTTTAATATATTTTATTGATTTTTTACAGAGAGGAAGAGAGAGGGATAGAGAGTCAGAAACATCAATGAGAGAGAAACATTGATCAGCTGCCTCCTGCACACCCCCTACTGGGGATGTGCCCACAACCAAGGTACATGCCCTTGACCGGAATCGAACCCGGGACCCTTGAGTCCGCAGGCCGACGCTCTATCCACTGAGCCAAACCGGTTTCGGCTATCTTTTAAAATATACATTTTTCATATATCAAGTTTTCTTAGGGCACACCTTTAATACTAGAATTTGAATAAGAATAACCTTTCAAAATATCTTTTTTCTTTTAAATTAGCAAATGCTCTATGGAAATTTAGGTGTTTTAGCATAAAGATGTGGTACCTCCTTCTCCTCAAATATTTGTTGTTTGGACTGTGTTTAAAAATTGCTACAAATAAGCTACTATATTTGGAATCTTCAATGACAGAATTGAAGGACTGATACCTATTCTCTTCCCTAAATGAGAAGGTGGCTTTTCAGCTGACATGAAAACTTTTTTCTGATGAAGTACTCCACCAATAAACACTGTTTCCAAATTAGTTGGCCAGTGAAAACCTATTTTGGTAACTTAAGAAACAGACAAAAACTTGGATTTGTGATACAGCAACAGTTTGACATGGGTTTTGTGATGTGTTGATAAGAGGAATACCACCTAAAATTCCAATGGAAACATGTTGTGTCATTTCCCGAAAAAGACTTCTCTCGAAAAGGTTGTTTGAAACACCTAATGTAGAAACAATGCTGACTAGATTGCAAGTATATGAAACAAAAGGACAGACATATTTAATATCCATCCTAAAATATTTATCTTGTTTATTGTGGGAAATGCCTACTCAACCAATTGAGAGGGGTGTAATTTCATTTTAATAGAGGAAATAAAACAAGTTTTCTTTTTTTTTTTTTTTTTTCCAAGAAATTTCCAGGTGCTAAGAAGAAGAAAGAAATTAGGTTTGTCGCCAGGTTTGTTTCTGCCTCTAATGTAGTTATCTGAACTTTCAAGTATTGTTCTCTCATTAAAATTTAGAGACAGTTAAGTAATGAGGGAAAAGAGCAATACTACAGAAAGTAAGAAAACATTTTAGGGCTTTGAAATAGTCCTCCCACGGAACAAAATACAACAGATTTTAATAAAAAATCAATGACTTTGATATTGAAGAAAAAATTCAGGCTGTTTCAAGTAGACCAGAAAAGCTTTCTACAGTATAGGGATATTCCTGGTTTTAACATTTCCTTTTCCGTATTTGTAGTTATAAATTTCATTCTCTAACATGCTTCTCAAGCAAGTACTATCTAGGCTCACCTTCCTAATTTAGGGTTTTTTTGTAACTCTCCCTGCATTTTAAATAATGTATGATTTCCATGATGGCTTTAAAGTATATAACGTCTCACTCAGCATACGGCTCTTTTGCTTTTATTACTTGTGGGATGGCAGGTTGTAGCATAGTCTTTGCTGGCAAAATGTTTAGCAGAGAGAGACAGAATTATGACAAAGTTCAGCAAAGGTTGGCCCATAAAGAAAGGTGTATGGGCTCAAGTAGTGTCCCTGGAAAAGGAAAAGGTGGCAGAACATGCCGTAGTAATTATATACTTCAAATAATAACATTCATACACATTTGAGTAGGTGGAATTGGTTGATGTAAGAAAAATTAGTGGAAATGCAAATCGTTCGGAATGGGCCAAAAGTATTGGAATAAAGATAAGGATACGCTGAAACCACAGTACACAGAGACACACATGTTCACATTAGTTTTCAGTTTAGTTTCTTATATTTTCCTCTCCTGACTCCACAGCAGCACATAGGTTACAGGGGTCTAGTAGATCCAGCTATGAAAGTCTATGCTACTCAGAAAATAAATGGCTAGCAAGACAGCATCCCCATTTTCTCCTACATGGCTTATGCATCCATGGACAATGAGGACTTTAGAAGCAAACAGATGTCAGATACCAAGGATCCTAATGAGAAATGATACAGTAGACGTTCACAGACTTGATTCTAAACCTAGTCCTAACTGATTACATGGTGGGTTTCATCACCTCCATACACACCCTCACGCATCCAAAATCGTCCAGTTCGGCTGCATCACAGAGTCTAACATGGTAACAGATGTCAGAGGAAGAAGTGGCTGGAGGCCATGAGAGTCTGGGCACCATAGTCTTTGGAGACTGTGTCTCTCTGAAGAAGGCCCTTCCATTGTCAGGCTTAGCTGGAAACTCATTCACTTGGAGGGAGAAGTTGGTGCGACTGGACTCGTCAGAGATGGAGGAAGAGGAGGTGGGGAAAGCCACTCACTCTCCTCTCGTTGAAGCGTTTTAAATGACATTCAAGCGGATGTCCCCACAGGGAATTTCTGTTGGTGTTTCTGGAGTGATACTTTTAATAATACGCTGTGGGGAAGAAAATATGATGTTACAAACCTTCTTGTGATTTAACAGCATTGAAAAGATATTACAACAAAGTTTAAATAGCATTTTAATGGCATTTAATAGTAAGTTGGAATAGTCTCAAAGGAATTCCTAATTTATTCATTCTCAAGGGTGAATTGAAATAGAATATTCGGGAGCTATAGGCATCTGTAAACTAATTAGGAAAGTCATTATATCCCGAAAGGGAGAAAATGGGCCTTCAGTAGAACCTCTGCTGGCCTGTAACATGCTTTTGAAGACCTAGGAAAACACATCTTTTTCTCTGAAAGGAGGAGGTTTCATGTGGCCACAGGGCTCGGGAAGCAGAGTGAGTGTTGGGTCCTGGCGCCCTCCCACCCTCAGCCCTGCATACACACTACAGGCAGAGCGCATAGTGCCGTCAGTCATGTAACAGCCAGGATGTTACTGATTTAATGAGTCCACCTGTAAAGGCATACTGGTCAGTTCATACCAGGATGCAACTCATCACATAATTGCATTTTAAAAGATGTGACCACTGAAATCACTCCTAAAGTAATCTCATTCTGACATAGTCCTCATCATGGGGGGGAAAGCTGAGAACTTTTACATTAGAAACAGCTGAGGTACACAGAAGCTTCAAGGCAGATCTGAAATATGCTTGGGCTTGTGGATGCAACCGACAGCTCGCCTTGTAAAAGCATCGGGGTGACATGAAGCAGCTTGGGGAGGCGGAGGAGGAAAAACAGCAGCGCTGCAGAGGCTTAGAAAAATCTTTATGAAGTTGCTTCGTAAAATCTTTGATGGCAAAGTCTGACTACGGTAAGCAGGCAAAATTGGATCCGAAAGCCTTTTTTGGTTTACTGATTTTAGGAGAAGCTCTACCAGTTGTCCTTTTCATTTTGGATTAAAAAGAACATAGTCCATGGCCCTGGCCTGGTAGCTCAGTTGGTTAGAGGGTCATCCTGATAGGCCAAGATTGAGGGTTCGATCCCTGGTCAGGGCACATGCAAGAAACAACCAATGAATGCACAAATAAGTGGAACAACAAATCGATGTTCTCGCTCTCTCTCTCAAATCAATAAATACATTAGTCCCCCTCAATCTTTTTTATTTCCTGGTTCTAGAAGTTCTTCTTTGATGAGCAGGACCTATGGAATTCAAAAAGTGCCATTCTCATAGTTAATGAAATTCACAAAATTGTGCATGTTGTGTTCCTAATGATCTTAATATTCAAATACTGAAACCTCACACAGGAAACCCATTTAAAAGGGAATTCCTGCAGTGTCTATCAGCTGCTTTGAAATGTGGAGTTATAGAAAGCAACATTGCACAAACCATCCTTCCCCGCAGATGTATGACCATGTAACCTGATTAGACAGAAGTATATAAGCCGGTAAAATGGAATATGTAGCCTGATTACACAATTATATCTTGCTAATTGGGAACTGGGCACAGGTCACTCTCGTCTCAAGTGCTGTACAGAAAGAGAAGAAAGCACGGAGGTGTACGGTGAACCACATTGCACCCTGGCCCCCACCAACCTACTCTGCTGCCCCTCTGGTTGCTGACTCCCCCAGTATGCCAGGCCCACCCTTGTTTTCATATTTTGGCAGCATTTCAGTGGCCAGACTACTATGACTCTCAAAATGTGCCAGCCCTGGCCTTCTGCAAGGTGATCATCTAAGAAATGGATCACTGTTGGATGCTTACTTATCAGGGACCAGGATCTTGTGCAGAGTACCAGGGGCTTCTGTGAATGACCGAATGGAGTTGATGACTCCAACCTTGAGACTTCCACCTGCAGGTGGTGTGATATCCTCCAAATTACAGGTGGGCAAGTGGTGGCTCCACAAACTCCTACCTGGTGTATGGCCGGGGCCCACAAGAGTTAAGAAACTTACCTTTCTCTTAGTCTTTATGTTTTTTACCATATTATCACTTCATATGAAGCCTCCCTCCCTCACAGACACAATGTTATAGGCCATCAAGTATGGTATCCACGAATAATTACAGTCCCTTGGTGTTCTTGGCAAAAAACATGGCATGCTTTATCGCTCTTGGAGACTAAGATGCATGTGGGCATGTTAAAGCTTTGGGGAAGTCCTGCAGTAAAGAAACCTATTCAACTTGCCTTGACCCAGCATTCTCCAAAACTTTTTGACTACATAACCTTTCCCCCCAGCAGTAAATGCCTACTGATAAGCCATGGAACAACTTATCCTTAAAATATATTAACATTTGGGCCTGGCTGGCATGGCTCAGTGATTTGAGCATCGACCTATGAACCAGGAGGTCACAGTTCGATTCCCAGTCAGGGCACATGCTCAGGTTGTGGGATCCATTCCCAGTGTGGGATGTATAAGAGATAGTCGATCAATTATTCTCTCTCACCATTGATGTTTCTATCTCTCTCTACCTCTCCCTTCCTCTCTGAAATCAATAAAAATATATTTTAAAAAAACATGAACATTTGGGAAATGTTAATCCAGTCCAATGAGCACATTTTAAGGCCACAAGAAGGCGAATAACTTGCCCTAGCTGACCAGGTCTTCTCCCTCCTGGTCCTCCTTGACTGGTAACTCACTGTTCCCCCTCTCGTGGCCTCTGGCAAAGACGGCCCTACAACCAGCCTTACCACTATCACTGATGGATCTGAGCTCTGTTAAGTATACACCTTTGGGTGGCATATCCTTGTGGGGAATTTGCAAGAAAGATGACCAAGATTTGAGGTGCAGTCTGTGCCCAAAGAATACTGACATTTATTAAACTGAGTTCCCACCCCTGACCTTGGCCTCTGGGTTTGAGTCAACAGAGCCAGGGGACTCTCACAACTGCCATAAAGGACAACCTGAAGAAACAAATTCAATGATTGGGTCCGAGCATGTGTTTCAAGCAACACCAGAGTTCAAGGCCGTTTGGAGGAATGAGAAGTGACAGGACAGATTTGGGTGTGGGAAATTAGTAACTCCTTACAGAGTTCTGTTCACCTAGAATTCAGTTTTCCTACTTGGACAAAGAAATGAACTCCGTTCTCAGGAAGAGCTGATGTTTAACCTTTTGCACTCGGATGTCGAGTGTGATGGTATTGAATGTATCAATAATTTGAAATATAAAAAAAATCCAAATAAATAAGTTTGTATGAAAAGAAACTCCAGTTTTTTATTCTACTGCCGCACTTTGTAAAATCTGGGGTATTTAAAAAATTAAATCCTGAGTAGAATAAAGGAATCGAGAAAAAAGCAAGCAAGTGCAAAGGTTAATTGCCTCATGTTCTCTTGCCTCATGCTTCTTATAAAGTGTTTTAGGGAGATGAGTGCGATGGTCTCATGTTTGGGTTTTGCTTCTTAGGGCCCCCAGACCAGCCCATCTCAGTTTTCAGCTCATTATGGAGTACCATCTCTTCTAGCTTTCCCCAAATACCACTCTTCCCCTTTGAGCTTATCCCCTACGAAAGCATCCACCTACGCGCTAGGAAGCGACCTGAACCACTAATTCTAGCAGCATCGGATAAAGCATGGCAACTCGCCTCTCCCTAACCTCTAGCACCAATTTCTACATCAGCAAACTATGAAAGGGCAAACTGAGGACAAAAGAGAAGCTGCAACTAAAGGGAGAGCATGGGACCAAGAACCAGGAGCCCTGGATTCTGAGCCTCCCTGCACTGTGCACCCTTGGACGAGTCGCTAAAATAGGGACATTTTGAGCAGCACTATTCCTAGCCTTAGTATCTTTGTCAGCTAATAGCACCTGCCGATCCACCTCACAAGGTATTTTTCTTTTAAAAATTTGAAGACTTTGGCATTTTATTTATTTATTTATTATTTTTGCTGTTGTTAATCCTCTCCAGAGGATATTTTTCCATTGGTTTTTAGGGACAGTGGAGGAGAGAGGGAAAGACAGAGAGAAACATCGGTGTGAGAGAAACACATCAATTGGTTGCCACCTGCATACGCCCTGACCAGGGCCCAGGTTGGGGAGGAGCCTGCAACCAAGGAATGAACCCTTGACCGGAATTGAACCTGGGACCGTTTGGTCTGCTGGCTGATGCTCTACCCGCTGAGCCAAACTGGCTAGGACGCCTCACAAGGTATTTTGGTGACAAAATGGGATAATCTGCATGAAGATGCTTTGAAAAATATACAAATTCTATGCAAATTGTAAGTTTCTGTTACTATTTTTTATGCCCATTATTCATTACTGAAATGAGTCTTGCTCTAATGGCAGTTTTCTTTTGTTTACTCCAATGGCTTGAGCCAAAACTATGATATTATGGCAACATCCTTATTTGGTGATGATTTTCAAAATAGCCCTTGTTACATTGCTGTTAGAAAAATGATCAGGGACATTTTCCGCCATAATCTCTACTTAAATAAAAATTAGTGTATTGCGCCCAAACCGGTTTGGCTCAGTGGATGGAGCGTCGGCCTGCGGACTGAAGAGTCCCAGGTTTGATTCCGGTCAAGGGCATGTACCTTGGTTGCGGGCACATCCCCAGTGGGGGGTGTGCAGGAGGCAGCTGATCGATGCTTCTCTCTCATCAATGTTTCTAACTTTCTCTCCCTCTCCCTTCCTCTCTGTAAAAAATCAATAAAATATATTTTTTTAAAAAAATTAGTGTATTGCCCCAGGCACCACTGATTTGATGCCAATGGCAAGCAGGAGGCAAAGGAGTTATCTGGTAAGTTTATGGACACTGCATACACCCCATGCTGTACACTAAGGTGCTCCCAAATGACCAGCTCCTTCCTGCACTGTTGGTTTGAGGGTTATGGGAAATGCGTTAAGAGGACAGTGGCAGCCCTGTAAGGTCTACACGGTGTAAGTTATCAATAATAATAAAAGGGTAATATGCTAATTAGACCAGACATCCTTCTGGGCGTCATTCCGGATGAAGCTGAAGCCAGGGCCGGAGGGAAGCCGGTGCCAGCAGCCGGGGGAAGGAAGGCCTACTCTTGCACGAATTATCGTGCATTGGGCCTCTAGTATAAATATATAAGGTGAATTTTTTAAAAAAATATATTATTGATTTTTTACAGAGAGGAAGGGAGAAGGATAGAGAGTTAGAAACACCGATGAGAGAGAAACAACGATCAGCTGCCTCCTGCACGCCTCCTACTGGGGATGTGCCTGCAACCAAGGTACATGCCCTTGACCGGAATCGAATCTGGGACCTTTCAGTCCGCAGGTCGACGCTCTATCCACTGAGCCAAACCAGTTAGGGCTATAAGGTGAATTTTATGTGGTGGACTTATTGCCTTTGAATAGAACATAATAAGAGAATCCTTTTCTCCCCAATTACCAGTTTGAACACACACAGAGAGACACAAACACACACACACTAGTGAGCACACACCTCCTTCAATGTCCCTGGAGTGATGATCAGCCGGTAGGTGATGTATGTGGGGATGCAGATGAAAGACGAGGTTCCTATGCAGTAACCCAGGAGGATACTCCAGTGAGGATAAGTATACTGGAAAAGTCGCAGCTGTGGCGGGCTCATCAAAAAACTGCAAATGATGAACTAAAACAGAAATTCCAAGAAACATGAAAAATCTTAGCGATATCTGTGTAGACACAGCTCTGACACCGCGAACGCCAAATGTAAAGCTAAGATACTTTCAGGAAGTTCCCAAACTGTGTGCAGTATCTTAGCTTGAACTCTGACACACGAAATGCACCGATTTCTGTGCCTAATTTACTGCAAAATAAAAGAGCCAGGTGCTTATCTTGACCTTCCTCCAGAACCCCCACCTCAACCTCTACAGTGTTGATTTGAGGCTTATGGGATGTGAGTGGGGGTGCCAAGACCTCAGACTGTTATTTAAGGGGGTTATAGCACCCCCTTCAGGGCAAAGGGGAAGAGATTGGCAGACACCAGAAGTGGTTTGGGCCCCTCTTATTGGACTGGGGAGGAATAAGCTGTGTGACCTCCACGGCCCCTGCCAGCCCGGCCCCTGCCAGCCTAAGGGCCTCCTGTTGCTCTCTGCTGTGCTCCCATGTCCTCCTGCACCGCTCGGCTGTGGTGGTTTTGGTCGGATGGAAGGCATCTCTGTCCAGGAGAGATAATGAGGTTCCTGGGTCTGTGCTCCTTCTCTCCCTGCCCCAGAGCTCTCTGCTTTCCACATTAAGCGCCTTAGCTGGGCTCTCTACAAGGCTGGCTGTGCCCCAGACGTCCCAACAATGAATGACTGCCTGCCACAGGCCCCCGTAATGAAAGGGATAATGGAAGGAAAGAGCAACTTAATATACTTTTTCCTTGAAAATTGAGTGAAAAATTTGACCGAGAAAAATTCCATGGTGTGCTCCCAACACTCCGTTGATGAGTTTTCTTATTTCACTCTGGTTTCCAGAGAGAGCGTACATATCGGTTTTTGCCTAGTAACCACTGTGGCCAAATACTTATTGCTCTTGATTTAATTTTATTTTATTTCATAGTCATAAAGAAGACAGTAATGTAAATTATTTGTGTGGTTAAACATCTATTTATATCTTTTTCTTTCTTTGTCTGCAGGTAATAAAATGGGAAGTTGTTAAACACACATCCATCTTCTGAACAGTGTTACCCTAAGCCCAGGAGGAAGCTTTCAAAACAGGAGCCCCACCAATCGCAAACCTTTCCCTGGACTTACTCTCCTCACTCCAGACGTGGCTCCTAAGGGTGCTTTTGGAACAGGGAAAGAGGGGGTCTGGTTAGGAGCCATCCCTGCTGTAACTCCTCTCATCTTGACGTCATGTGTGAAGTCCAGTGCAGCTCAGGGAGGCCTCGAGCCTTTGTTGTGGCCAGGACGCGTTGTTTCAGACACCCCTTCGCACGTCCCAGCCTCACCCCTATGCACGTCCCAGCCTCACCCCTTCGCACCTCCCAGCCTCACCCCTTCGCACGTCCCAGCCTCACCCCTATGCACGTCCCAGCCTCACCCCTTCGCACCTCCCAGCCTCACCCCTATGCACATCCCAGCCTCACCCCTATGCACGTCCCAGCCTCACCCCTTTGTACGTCCCAGCCTCACCCCTTTACACGTCCCAGCCTCACCCCTATGCACGTCCCAGCCTCACCCCTTTGCACGTCCCAGCCTCACCCCTTTACACGTCCCAGCCTCACCCCTTTGCACCTCCCAGCCTCACCCCTTCGCACCTCCCCCTTCGCACCTCCCAGCCTCACCCCTTTACACGTCCCGGGCTCTCCTTGCTCGTAGACAATATTTTCTTTTTTTGTAACTTGGCTTCAGTGACAAAGATTATTTTTAGTAAGCTACTCACTGTTTACCTAAAGCAGCCTTAAAAAGCCCAGAGCAGGGGATCTGTTTAAGTAAACCCAGAAGTGGAAGACAGATGTGCCTCCTCTTCATTGTGCCCTGGAGTACTTGCCTCTACAGGACATGAGTAAGCGGGCATCACAGGAATTATGAGTAATGTGTCTGAACCCAGGTCTGCACGTAGGTTTTTCTGGACACCAAAACACAGTACAGCAGGAGTTCGCCCGGCCCGCCAGACACCCAGCAGTTCACAGAAGTGAAAACAGTAAAAGCCTGGGGCCAGGATCAGGTCGAGATGCGAGGCACTCAACCCTGGGTGCAACACTTAAGGGGGCCAAAATTTCAGGAATCAAGATAAGTAATATCTGAGCGCAATATGTTAAAAAGACAGGATCTGACACTGCCAGATCAGGGTGAGGGGAGTGAGGTAAGTCATCCCAGTGCAGGGTTGGATCCTGTCTCTGTTTTAAATGTTGATATTTTGTTCATCAGGGATTTTTTTTGGCATTAATTTCAGATTTAAAAAAAAATATTGCATTAAAATAGCATTTACAGCCCTGGCCGGTGAGGCTCAGGGGTTGGAGCATAGGCCCGTGCACCAAAGGGTCTCAGGTTCCGTTCCTAGTCAAGGGCATGTGCCTGGGTTACACGTTCAATTCCTGGCCCCAGTCGGAGCATGAGCGGGAGGCAACCAACTGATGTGTCTCTCTCACATTGAGGTTTCTCTCTCTCTCCCTCCCTCCCTCTCTCCCTTCCACTCTCTCTTTAAAAAAACCAATGGAGAAAAGATCCTCAGGTGAGGATTAACAACAACAAAAACAACAAAAATAGCATTTATCTTGATTGCTGAGATTTTGGGTGCCCCCTTAAATTTTATGTCCATGTTGAGTGCCTCAGTTGCCTCTCCCAAATTTCAGCCCTGGATATTTCCTGCCTGTGTGGGGACTGCTGAAGTAAACAAACAAACATGACTTCTTCCCTCAAGAAACTAATCCAGTGTCTCTCCTTCCTTTGAAAAACAAATGAAAGGATTTAAGTAGATTACATAGAAGCACTGGTAATAACGTAAATTAATAACCCATTTATGTCAGGACTTCGACTTCTAGTAATGTCAGGCAGGTGATTCAGACCAACCCTCTCGCTGAAAACAGCTACTGTTTCTAGATTCTAAAATGGATATGTTTCTAATGTATCTGAAAGCGACAGGGAGCTGATAAGGCAATAAGGAACTGGTGGGCAAGGTCTAGGGCAGTGATGGGCAACCTTTTGAGCTTGGTGTGTCAAACTTCACCAAAAAACTGAGCATAACTCGGGTAGTGTGTCACTTTGAGGAAAAAACTAACTCCAAGACTAGTCGCAAATGTTTCATCCTCAGGAGCAGCAAATGTTTCATCCTCGGCATGCGGCCGCGTGTCATTAGAAATGGCTACGCGTGTCAGTGCTGACACGCGTGTCATAGGTTCGCCATCACTGGTCTAGGGCAAACTCATTAGTCAACAGGGCCAAATATCAACAGTACAACGAGTGAAATTTCTTTTGAGAGCCAAATTTTTTAAACTTCAACTTCTTCTAACGCCACTTCTTCAAAAGAGACTCGCCCAGGCCGTGGTATTTTGTGGAAGAGCCACACTCAAGGGGCCAAAGAGCCGCATGTGGCTCGCGAGCCACAGTTTGCCGACCACGGGTTTAGGGGAACCCTGGAGCCCAGAGCCCACGCCAGAGCCACCGGGCATTCCTGCTGCTCAGCTGGCTCAGGTTTGGGAACCCCCGAGGAGGAATTCTGGGAGAGGCGCGGGCAGCACTGAGAAGGCCAGGGGAGCCTGCCGTCCATCTCATAGACTCATGTGCTGTACAAAAAGTACCGACAATAAAGGGCTTCCCTGAGAAAGTCCAAACAGATCACAAGAAGGGCTGTTTTCAAAGAGGGGGAAGGCACAGCCATGTGCCAAAGGCAGAGACGTCCTAAGGAAAATGGAAGGCCCAGCCGCTTCTAATAAGCTGAATCTTATGAGGGAGGAAGTCTAAAAATCTTTCTGGCACTAAAAGATAGAAAAGCTCCCCCTCCCCAAATAAAACTACAGGTCATAAGAGACCGGGACAGCAGTCCCGCCGATGTGCACGGCGTGGCTTTCCCCCAGGCGCCTCAGAGCGCACGTCGGGTGCTAGCAGGGTGCTTTCCATCGTTGGGCAGACATCTCCTTCAGACAGACACCAGGGAAACACAGGGCACATGCAGCAAAGATGCTGTGGCCACTGAACACGTCCTGGCAAATGGGCAACCGCTGAACCCAAACTTTCTCATCCAGGTCCTTCGGCCATAAGTAGATTCTACTTTGGATTCAGGTCATACGTGAGGACCTGTGTGGGGGTTGGGGAGCATCTTTAAGAAAATGGACACAAGCAAGGCCGGCGTGGCTCAGTATCAACCTATGAACTAGGAGGTCACTGTTTGATTCCCATCAGGTCACATGCCCAGGTTGCAGGCTGGATCCCAGGTGTGGGGTGTGCAGGAGGCAGCCAATCAGTGACTCTCTCTCATCACTGAAGTTTCTATCTTCACTCCCTCTCCCTTCCTCTCTGAGATCAATAAAAATATATTTAAAAAAAAAAAAAAAAGGAAAATGGACACAAAATCACTAGGACCCTGCCCAGGGGCCTCGTGAGCAGCCCAGCAAATCCTTCCCCAGCCTTGAACAGTTCTTAATGGTCAGGTGACCTCAGACCCTTTACTTAATGTCTCTACGCCTCAATTTCCTTAAATGTGAACTGGGGTATCAGAACTATACTATGTCACAGAATTGTAGTGAGGATTGAAAGTAATACCTGGTGCTTACTGTTCAGTAAACGTTGCTTATCATGATCCCTGAGCAGGGGAAGGAAGCAATAAGGCCTCCAAGGCCCGGATGGTGCTATGGTGGTGGAAGTCAGAAGAGTGGTTAGCCATGGGGGGCACAGTGACTGGGAGGGGACACAGAGGGGCTTCAGCTCATCGTTTTGCTTCTGGGTATGATTTTGGCTACAAAAGTGGGCTCACTCTATAACATTGCATGGAATGGACCCTTTTCGGTGTATGTTTCACTTCGATAGGATTTATTTCTTGTAAGTGTTTGAGTGGGTCTTTCTCCAGGGCCGGAAGGAGGAGGGAAATAACAACTCACCAGGAGAAACAGAGGGCTGATGGCCACCCAGCAGATCCTCCAAAACCATCCGGGGCTGAAGCCCAGCATCTCCTTCACGTCGCTGCAGAACTGGGTGATGCCTGCAACCAGCCGGGGAGAGAGAGACGGATCACTGCGAGAAGACGTGGGCTGTCCGGTCCCTCAGAGAGAGGAGCAGCTCTGAAATGTCTCGTGAGGGGCTCAGGGCACCAATCTGGTCTGAAAGTGGGACAGAGGGACTTGTCCCAGAATTGCATTTCAGAGCAAGCAAGTTCTTTCTGCACAGAGTAGGGTGGGTAGGGGGCCTCTGGGGAGAGACCTAAAGCTCCTCTTGGTGCCCACACTTCCTTTCTAAGATCTCAGCATACATTTTATTTTATTGCTACTGTGGGAAAGAAAGTTATGATTTAGTTAGGAATGGCGAACCTGCTCAACAGGGACTGACTTGGACCTTATGACCATGTATGGGGAACCTCCAAGAGAACATTTTAACCACAGCACGGCCCAGTCACCTGGCAGAGCACAATCAAGGTTCTTCTATCAAAGTAGTTGGCATGGAAGTGAGAAGTGAGACCCTGGATGGTGAGAAATTGAGAAGGGGCAGGAAGGGTGCCCTGCGCTTGCTTCCCTGAGAGAGCCTGGCAATACCTCGGGCAGGTCTAGAGTGGTGCACACATTTGAACTTTGTCGTGTGAATTGCCGAGGAGGTGGGGAGGACTTCTTTTTAAAAAAGTGGACTCAAGCCGAAACCGGTTTGGCTCAGTGGATAGAGTATCGGTCTGCGGACTGAAAGGTCCAGGTTTGATTCCGGTCAAGGGCATGTACATTGGTTGCGGGAACATCCCCGCATCGATGTTTCTAGCTCTCTATCCCTCTCCCTTTCTCTCTGTGAAAAATCAATAAAATATATATTTTTAAAAATAAAAATAAAAAAATAAAAAAGTGGACTCATGTGCAACTCAAAACCTCCCCCCCTCTTTATACCTATATCTACACTAATAAAAGAGTAACATGCTAATTGCCCATACCTTTGTGACACCCACCAGCCAATCAGGAGTGAGTATGCAAATTAACCCAGCAAATATGACGGATCAATTTGCATACATAGGCGCCATTGGCTGGGGGTGGGGCGGGCCTCTGGGCAGTGTGGGAAGGCGGAAAGGCGGCTCCGGGCTGAGCAGAAAGGGGATTCTGGGCCAGAGTGAAGGCGGTACCGGCAGCCAGGGGAAGGAAGGCCCATTCTTGCATGAATCTTTGTGCATCGGGCCTCTAGTATATATATAAAACCCTAAGCGCCCAGTTGACCATTTGACCAATCACTATGATGTGCACTGACCACCAGGGGGCATATGCTAAACGCAGGAGCTGCCCCTTTGTGATCAGTGTGCTCCGACAGTGGGAGCGCTGCTCAGCGAGCTTACCGAGCAGCGGTGGCAGCAGGCGCAGCGGGCTTGGGCTCCTCCCTGGCTGACTGCCTCTTCGCGCACTACTACATCCCTCAGGGGATGTCGGACTGCCGATTTTGGCCCAATCCCTGGCCAGCCTGTGAGTATCGGGCCGAAACTGGCAGTCCAACATCCCCCGAGGGGTCCCGGATTGCGAGAGGGTGCAGGCCAGGCTGAGGGACCCCACCAGTGCACGAATCTGTGCACCAGGCCTCTAGTTATACACAATGACAAACACTCTAAAGCTGTTTTATTATCACAGGAACTAGGAAAATAAATACATTTTCAGAATGAATTCATCTCTTCTGAATTTTAAAGATAAAGAGAGGCATCCCTGAACCTGGTTGTCTTCACTTCGATTGCCTGTGCCCACACTAGCCCCACGCAGGGGCTCCTGGGACTCCTGCCAGGGGACCCAGGTGAGCTCACTGTGTGTGCTCCTTCCCAGTGGCTTCATTATTATCAGATTCAATCCCAGGACCTGAGGCGGTTTTTCCAGGGCAGATCACCCAAACAGGAACATTCTTGCCTCCTCCCTAGAAGATAAACTCGTACCCTCTGCCTTGGGACTCTGCGGGGAGCTCCTGCTTGTGAAATGTAAGCTGAGGGCTACTCTATAGGACAGCGGGATAGGGTCCCTGCAAATGCCTTCACCGGGCCCTGGGTCTCTGTGTTCCTTCCGCCCAGTTCTCACAGCCAGTCAGGAGGGTAAGCATCCACTGTGGGTGAGCTGCAGGGATCGCTTCAGCCTGTCCCCACCAGGTAAACATTTAAACTCAGAGGGAAGCCCTAGCTGATTTGGCTCAGTGGTTAGAGTGTCGGCCTGCGGACTGAAGGGTCCCGGGTTCATTTTCAGTCAAGGGCACGTACCTTGGTTGCAGGCTCCTCTCCAGCCCTGCTCAGGGCTTATGTAAGAAGCAACCAATCGATGTGTTTCTCTCACAACGATATTTCTCTCTGTCTTTCCCTCCCTCTAAAAATCAATGCAAAAATATCCTCGGGAGCCCTAACCGGTTTGGCTTAGTGGATAGAGCGTCGGCCTGCGGACTGAAGGGTCCCAGGTTCGATTCTGGTCAAGGGCATGTACCTTGGTTGCGGGCACATCCCCAGTGTGTGTGTGGGGGGGGGGGGGGGCGGGGAGCGGGCGGTGCAGGAGGCAGCTGATTGATGTTTCTCTCTCATCAGTGTTTCTAATGCTCTAATCCTCTCTGTAAAAAATCAATAAAATATATTTTTTAAAAATCCTCAGGTGAGGAAGTAAGTAAATACATACATACATACAATAAACTCAGAGGGGAAAAAACATCTTCCGCAGGGTAAAGCAACCTGCTGTGAGAGGGTGGTGGAGAGGAGGGCCTGTTTCTGAGGAAGGCACTCACCTGAGCTTATCTCACAGACCTGCCAGGAGGTGACAGGTCGCACCCGCCCTGCCCTTCGGTGAAATCAGCCCTTCTCCAGGCTGTGGCTGTGGGCAGCCAGAGAAAGGGCTGTGGCTGGTGGAAGGAAGCCTCTTACCGTAGAACCAGAACACAGCCATCGCTTCTATCAGGGCCACGGTGAGCACAGCCGGCCCTGTGGCGTACTCCTCCAGCAGCTTCACCACGTAGGCCCCGCCCTGCAAAGGTGATCAGGCCCTGGTCAGGGGTCGCCTGAGACATTGCCTCCTCCCCAGAGGGGCCTCAAGGAAGGATAATTCTGGGCAGTCGCGCCGTGGACCTAATATAAGGACCTCTTGGACTGGCCTCAGGGTGGACCAGATTCTACCCCTCGAGGCCTCTCCCCACCCAATGGAGTGCCCCCTTCGTGTTTCCTCTCCCACTACGTTTTAAGAGACAGACTCAAATGGGCCTTGATCTATTTTCAACTTTCTTCAATTTACCCAACACCTACTGTGTATACTCTACCTTAGAGAATCCCGGTCCCTAAAGACTGAATCTGGGCCCTGCTGGTGTGGCTCAGTGGTTGAGCATTGACCTATGAACCAGAAGGTCATGGTTTGATTCCTGGTCAGGGCACATGCCCAGGTTGTGGGCTTGATCCCCAGTGAGGGGTGTGTAGGAGGCAGCCCAGCGATGATTCTCTCTCATCACTGATGCTTCTATCTGTTTCTATTTCTATCGCTGAATCTGGGAGATTCCACAATACCAGACCCACCGAGTACATGGGTCACACCTTCTGCCCTAACTCACACGTCCTTCGGGTCCTGCTCAGGGTCCCAGCACACTATTGAAGCTCCACAGACCCTGGGTCATGGCTTGAAGATTCATATCTGCAAAATCTGCCTTGAGACAGGACACAAGCTTAGGAAATCTGTGGGTACTTATCTGATGTCCTTTTTACAGTATTTGCTTCAGCTACAAAAAAAAAAAAAATCACTGGAGGGGATCTGACGTCTTCACCATTGCAAGTTCTCTGGAGGAGACCAGGTGACATTGCAAACCCGGGACGCCGGCCTCCAGATGTTCTGCACATCCGGACATCAGGGCAATATTGCCACGAAAGTAGCCCAAGGGGCCGGGAATACACTGGAAAAGCAAACCTTAGTTTTTCTCCAGATGTGCTGCCAAGCCTGAAATCTAGTTGGATTTACTGCAAAATGCCAAGAGTCTCCAGATTCTACGGACAGATGCCACTAGAAACAACTTTCCTTTTTCTCTTTGATGACAAGCTTTGTATAAGCCTCCCTCCCCTTTGGCCCCAAAGCCAGGCAGGGCACCTGTGGGATGGAAGGAAAGGAATGGCTTCTTGAAGCTTTCGTTCTCCTGCCCTCGGGGAGGCTGACTCAAAGCCGAGTTGGGATACTCACAAAAGTCAGGGTGAACAGGGACCCGAAGAAGCAGGTCACGACCACACCCAGCACCAACAACTCCCGGCGCTTGGACCAGATATGTGGAAACTCATCCAGCACCGCCGTGATCACCCCCTCCAGGCCTGCAAACTGAGAGGGACGCACACGTGGTCACAGGGGATGCTCACGTGGTCACAGGGGAGGCTTTGGCCCAAAGCGGTTACCTTCTAGGACGGTGAACAGGAGGGTGGGGTTAAGACTGGCGAGCGAGCGACCAGTCAAGCTGATCGTGATCAGCAGCCCTCACTGCAAATACCTTTTCCTGTTTACAGTCCTTTAGAGCCCATCCCTAAGGACACGAAGGAAGGAAAACACAGCACGGGGAGAGGACTTTTTAGGGGAGGTCCCTTGGGGAGCCTGTGGCTGCACCAGAAACGCCAACTCCAAGCCCAGACTCAGTCCATGCTAAGAGCAAGGCGCGGAGCTGGATGTGGGTGGCAGGGCACCGAGACACAGGCGACCTTGCCTGGCCTTTCGCTGCTGCCCTCAGGTCACGGGACCGTGCACAGTAATAGCAGCTCACGTAGGCTCAGCCCCTGGCCTGTGCTTGTGGATATACTCCCAGTCACCCCATCAATGACTCTCTGAGGTACTAGAGGGTGGTAAGCACAGTCAATGAGGAGCGAATTAGGGGCTGGGGGAGCACCAGGAATGGGCAGCCAACACCACCTGGGGCGGGGGTGGGGGGGGAGCAGGATAGGAAAGAACGGGTACAACTTCCTCTTTCCACTCTCCTTCCTCCGCCTCCTCCTTTCCCCTCTCCTCTCCATCCTTCCCTCCCCATCCACTCACCGTGCTATCCAAGCCCAGTGTGATCAACATCAAGAAGAAGATGATGGCAAAGAAGGTGGACGCCGGCATGTTGGCGATGGCTTCTGCGTATGTGATGAAGAGCAGGCTGGGGCCTGAGACAGAGGGGGAGGGGGAGCCCATAGTGTACTCAAGGCCTCGGTACTGGGTGTCCGGGAGCTGCCCCATCCCCACCCTGGCCTGAACACCTGGGAAGGGCTGAGATCTCCAAGGCATTACATTTCTTTAAGATCTTTGAAAAAATTTTTAAAAACCATTTAGAGATAATTCAAACGTTAGATATTGAAAAGCTCCAACGAGCAGCAAAGCAATTCCATGGGAACAAGGGGCCTGAGCAGAAGGAGGTCCTACCTGCGTCTTTGGCCACCTCTGATACATCTTCCTTCCTCATCTCAGCCATGTAGCCAAGCACCGTGAAAATGACAAATCCCGAAACGAAGCTCGTCATGCAGTTCACCAGGCTGGTCACCAGGGCGTCTCTGGAGCAGAAAACCCAAGGGGGCTGAGACATTCCCAAGTCAGGAGTCTGAGGAGCATCTGTCTCCGGGTGCGGGGTGGTGCGGCAAGGGTGAGCAGGCTGAGCTCACAGGGACGTCAAGCCCATCCTGGTGTCCCTCCCCTGCCCAGCGCCCGGCCCCTCAGACTGTTGGACCAGCCTTGAAGCACAAGCTGCCGTTATCTTCACGCATGGCAGGGAGGACAGCTGGTCAGGGTGGCTATAAATACTGCCCTGATGTGAACCAGCACAGCGCAGACCTCGGTTTCCAACGAGGTTTGCTCTGAAGCAGGGCCTGGGTTAAGTGGGAGCCGGAAGGACACCTTGGCCTCAGATGTAGTCTTTTGCATCATGTGCCCCTGAGGTTACAAGACGCCACAGTGACACCCTGACACTTTAACAGAAGACCTCATCGTAGGACTTCCGGCTGGTGTCCCAGCGCAAGGCCACATTGCTCAGTGTGTGTGAATTCCTTTTTTTTTTTTTTTTTTAATTAATTCTGTAATTATGAGCAGCATAATTTGATTGCTGCACCTTGCCATCTGTGATAGAACATTAAAACAAAGTCAACTCTAATGATGGTGAGTGATATTTAAATCATAATTGGTGCAATACTTTCTTTTATCAACATTTCTGAAATAAGATTTTACCATAAAAATTACGGGGTTTTGTGTTGGCCAAAATAGTTCAATCAGCCCTGCCTGGTGTGTCTCAGTGATTAGAGCATCGGCCTGCGCGCCCAAGGGTCAAGAGTTCAATTCGCAGTCAAGGGCATGTGTCTGGGTTGCAGGCTTGATCCAGGCCCCTGGTTGGGGCGAGTGTGGGAGGCAACAAATCGATTTCTCTCTCTCTCTCTCTCTCTCTCTCTCTCTCTCTCTCTCTCTCTCTCTCTCTCTCTCTCCACCCCACTCCCTTCCACTCTAAAAAAAAAAAAAAAAAAAATATCCTTGGGTGAGGAGTAACAAAACACACAAAAAAGGGGAAAAAATATTGCTCAATCATTATACTTTTTGGGTCTATATACATAAACAAATGATCACATTATAATTGTGTTGTTAAATACAATAAGCCAAATATAAACATTTAGTGCCTGTTGCGATTTTTGTAAACCTGCTTTAGAATTTCTTAATTGATTTTTTTAAAATATACAGACTCGCAAAATGGAAGTGGCCTGGGGCCTCTCTCAGCCCCTGAGTGGCCCGGGTGAGGCTGTGGCTAAGGGTGAACTGATCAGGGACCGACGGCACCCCTGAGGGTCAGAGTGTCAACATGGCCTGAGCCCAGCCAGGTTTGAGGCCATTGGTTTAATCACCTTCCTCCAGATCGGCTGACTTACACTCACCCCACTTTTAAGCTTTGCTTGGGGGGCCCCCGATACTCACTGGTAACAGTTGTTGTTGAATTTGTTGTAGCTAGCAAAAGCCAGTAAGACCCCGAAGCCAGGACCAAGGGAAAAGAAGATCTGAGCGGCAGCATCCAACCACACCTGGAACACAGCAGAGGACGGGTGAGGCCAGGCCCTGGGCTGACGGGGTGCCTCCACGTGGCTGTGTGCAGACACAAATCAGCAGCTCGCCAGGCTTGTTCCGGGGATGGCCGCCTAGCCAGTGCCAACAGATGTGGTTTCTCTTCTGCCATTTGGGCACAAGCCAAGCCAGTGACCTCAACTGGACTTTCCATGCTTGTATTTCTGATTGACCGCATCACTGCAGACCTGCCATTGAACCCCCATTTTTAGTTGCTGCTACTGTCCTATTGGGAGGGTTAGCGGCACTTAGTAAAATGACAGAGAGGTTGCACACCGTTTTCCTCATTGTCTTACCCCTGTCTCCAGGAGTTTCTGCCAGTTGGGCTTCAAGTAGAAGAGAACACCTCTCCAGGCTCCAGGGAGGGTGGCCCCCCTCACCAGCAGGACCAAAAGGATGATGTAGGGGAAGGTGGCTGTCACCCACACCACCTGTGAGGAAGGGAAGACAGGTCATCACCACGTGGATGTCGGTGTCTTTTATTCTTGAAAACCTTCAAGAAAGCAGATCCACCTCTTTTCTTTTCTCTGTGATTGTAGGAGGCAGGGTGCTGCAGCAGACAGGTCAGAGCCCTCAGAATCAGACAGGGAGCTGATCCACCGCTGGCTGGTGCTACCTACCTCCAAACCCACTCCCCACCTGCAAGTGGGGCTAGAATCTAGCAGGAAACAGTCAAGGAGCCACTGAGCAAGGTCCACCGGGGCTTTTCAACAACTTATTGCCACTATTATTCATTGTGATGCTACCAGTGAGTTAAAGACATTTTTCTTAAAAAGCATGTCATGGTTCTTGGAATTGGCCCATTTCTAGAAACTTCTAACATTTGGTGGAGAGAGAGACTGAGCATCATGGGATGTGTCTGGTATAGAAGGAAACAATGTCCCCCTGTCTGTGGCTGTCTGGCTCACTGAGTTCTGAGTTGGAGATCCCCTGGTGCCCCTTGGCAGGCCTGGGTCAGCAGAGTCCTCCTTACCTTCCCAGATGTTTTGACGCCTTTCCAGATGCTGAAGTAGATAATAGTGAAGATGAGCATGATGCAGAGGGCAAGCTGCCAGCTGACGCCCCCCAGGTCCTGCAGCCCCTTAGACCGATGGATCTGCAGGACGTGGCGCCTGGGGTGAAAGAGAAAAAAAGGCCTGGGAGAGGGTCTGAACAGTGACCTGAGCACAGCGTCCTGATACCCGGAGGAGGTGCCAAGAAGACATGGGCCTGGCCAGGGTAGCTCAGTGGTTGGGCATCGACCATGCACCAAGAGGTTGCCCGTTTGATTCCTGGTTAGGGCACATCCCCAGCGGAGGGCGTTCAGGAGGCAGCTGATCGATGTTGACATTTCTCTTTCATCAATGTTTCTATCTCTCCCTCTCCTTCCCTCTCTCTCTAAAATCTAAAAAATCAATAAAAAATACATATTTTTAAAGTTAAAAGGTCTCACAAAGAGAGAGAGAGACATGGACACTGCACTGCAAGCACCACATGGTCACTAAACCTCAGCAAGAGCTGGGATTGGCCCTGGCCAGTGTTCCCAATGGTTAGAGCACTGGCCCACATACCCAAGAGTTGCGGGTTCAATTCCCAGTCAAGGACACATACCTGGGTTGCAGTTTGATTCCCAGCCCCAGTTAGGGCGCATGCAGGAGGCAACTAACCGATGTGACTCTCTGACATCGATATTTCTCTCTCTCCCCTCTCCCTTCCATTCTCTCTAAAAATCAGTGGGAAAAAATATCCTGGGCAAGGATTAACAACAACAACAAAGAGCTGGGATTGGCTCTGCCCAACAGGAAGGAGAGATGAGCACATTCGGCCAACCAACCCTGAGAGACACGCTCAGCCCAAAGACAGCCTCCAGGGCTGTCCTTTCCGGTCTCAGCTGCCAGCGCCCGGAATCCCAGCATTAAAGAATACTCCCTACTCCAGGCATCTTCTTGCAGAGGGTAGGTCCCCTTACACAGTGAACACATGAAACCAGGAACTATGTGAATGGTTTTGGAACACTCAGGGTAGAGTCCCCCAACTCCAGAGCCGGACTGAGGGAGGCCACCCCTGCCCCGGGCCTCCCTTCACAGAAGCCAGACCCCAGGGCTGTGTGTGGCCTGCCCTCCTCAGACCACTTGCCCTCACTTGCAGGCACTTACGTGTAAAATTCCTCGGCGGGGGACGTGGAGTGGAGTGTCCAGGTGATGTTGTCCTCGGAGAAGTAGTTGGTGCAGTTGCCGGTGTTCCAGGAGTTCTCGCAGCTGGTCCAGGGCAGCCGGTCGGTGAAGGAGGAGATGAGGTAGTAGAGCGCCCAGGCCATGATGGTGTTGTAGTAGGAGGCAATGTAAAAGGCGATGATGCAGATGGCGTAACCGATCCCTGGGACAGAGGGTGAGGGAGGCCAGTGTGAAAGGCTGAAGCAGGGCATTGGAGGGCACCGCAGGCGGGGAGGCTGGCAGGAGGGGGCGGCCACTCATCTCACTCCCCAGAGACTCGGGAGGCGGGGGGAAAGTGGCACTGTGGTAAAGGACGTATACGCATTTGCAACGTTACATGTCTCAGAAAATGTGTGCGTGCTATTAAAGCTTTAACATGTTTTCTATTTCGTTTGCATTGTCATTTATTCTGTTTCCCTTTAACAACCTCATACCACTAGAGCAGTCAAAAGCTTAACTACTGCACTCCAGTTATCTGCCAGGGTTACCGAAGGCTTCACTGGTTCCAGAGGTCCCCACGGATGGAGAACACCACTTCCTGGGCACCCCTCCCCACCCCCCCGCCCCCGCAGCTTTCCGTTACCTTTGAAAATCGGGCAGATTTTCCTCCATATGGAAATGCATCCGTTTCGGTGGTACTGGCCCAGCGCGAGCTCCATGTAGAAGAGCGGGATCCCCCCAAAAATGGCCATGATGGTGTAGGGGAGGAGGAATGCTCCTGAGGCAGATGAAAGAGTATTTTACACTCTGCCCAGCTCTGTGCCAGGATGGCCCCACTGATCTGGACACCAGGGGCCACGCCCAGAACCGCAGAGCCAGCGGGTGCTCCATTGGAAATAGGAGGAGGAAAAAGAACTAGCCACCTTATGCTGAGCGACCTCACACGGCTCACTCTCCGAGTATTTCCTCCCCTATAAACCCGCAGGGCTGAGGAGAGCCACCCATCAGAATCACTTAAAAACACCCACCCACCCAGCCTGCCTGAAGCAGAAGCTCCAGGTATGGGTGTAACGACAACAACGAAATTGTAAGCTCCACAGGTGAGTCTGATGTAACCAGTACAGGAGGCAGCGCCTGGGACCCTTGGGACAGGTCTCCTGTGACCGCCTGTCGAAGAGCTGAGATGATCTGAGTCACTGAATTAGTTTCTTTGTTCATCAGTATCACCCCTGACTCCAGACACTTGATTATTGACACTTAGCTATTTTCCATAATTCCGTTGGATTTGGGGCCGGAATGCTCCCTCCTGAGCCGCTTTCGCAGGTGGGCCCGAGAAAGGCAGTTCGTAGTGGGCTGAGAGGGCGGGGCTGCTGCACTTCTGGCTCCCGTGGCCCAGGCAGAGTGTGGAAATGACCGGTTAAGGATGGCTCACCTACAGCCCAAGGACGGGTCGGCTTGATTTTCCCAGACAACTTTCCCTCGCATAAAGTGCTGTGAACCTAGAAACCTGAAGTTTCCACCTAACTTACAATCACTCTGGGGAAATCTGCATTGAAAAATAAGAACCACATTGTGTTGTCATGGTAGCATTTGTCCAAAGGGTTTGCTTGTCTGGCTTCACCGTAAGGAATGAGTGTAGGAGAAACGGCACTAGTGGCTCAGTCCCTTAAGTCAGTGGTCGGCAAACTCATTAGTCAACAGAGCCAAATATCAACAGTACAACGATTGAAATTTCTTTTGAGAGCCAAATTTTTTAAACTTAAACTTCTTCTAACGCCACTTCTTCAAAATAGACTCGCCCAGGCCGTGGTATTTTGTGGAAGAGCCACACTCAAGAGGCCAAAGAGCCGCATGTGGCTCGCGAGCCGCAGTTTGCCGACCACGGCCTTAAGTAATGCTCGGGCTAAGGGTGAGTCCTCCCAAGCTAGAGATAAGGGATTCCAACCTCTGCTCTTCTCAGGCAGTGAGTGCTGGCCTCCCCCTGCTCCCCTGCCCCCATCCTGTCCCCCCTCCCCCCCTCCCCCCGCAACCAGGAACTACCTCTACAGCTGCATGGACCATGGCCCTTAAAGCAGCTAAGACAGGCAGCTCTGTGTCAGGCCATGGACACAAATGCACTTCCTCCCAAACCTCATTTTCGCTGTCCTCCCAAATCTGTTGCCAGAGCTCCTGTCAAAATAAACACGGCCTGATATGACTCCCATCTTTCCTTCTTTTCCTATTCTGAGAGAAAGTCCAGTGTGTCAGCACGAAGGCCCCATACCTACCCACTCCTCTCTCTGGGGATCCCATATCCATGCCCACAGTCAGCTATTGTTATTTTTTTTTTCATAATCTATAAGTTAACTGCTCTGAAGGCACTGGGAGTAGGAGGAGGAAAAAGAACTAGTCTCTGGCCTCAAAAATCTAACCCTCTTGTCAGAATACAAGGCACATCCATGCATGGTTGGGGGTTGGCATTAATGTCATGCCTGGCTGGGTACCTCTCTGGATCATGCCCAGACTGTCACTTAAGACTCCTGACCTGAGCTGACCCCTTTCTCTGATCTCACACAGGCCCAAAGGCCCAGGAGGGTCTGGACCCTGGAGCTACCTCCCAATTTTTCCTTCCACAGATCTCCCCTCTCTGGGCTCCTCTGAGGAGAAAAGGAGCTCAGCACAGGGCTGCTGGTCTCCCTCACATCTCGCTGGGTGGAGAGTGGAGCTTGGATACACAGGGATGAGAAAGGGCTCTTCAACACATGGAGTACTAATAGCCCTGGCCGGCTTGGCTCAGTGGATAGAGTGTTGGCCTGCTGACTGAAGGGTCCTGGGTTCGATCCTGGTCAAGGGCACATGTCCTGGTTGCGGGTTCGATCCCCAGTGGGGGGTGTGCAGGAGGCAGCCGATTCTCTCTTATCATTGATGTTTCTCTCTCTTCCTCTCTGAAATCAATAAAAATATATTTTAAAAACACACAAACAGATGGAGCACTCATGATGTTGAAATCTGCTGAGGTCAGGCTAGGGAGATTTCATCCAACTTCATAACCCGAGAGATTCAGACATGCAGAGTTAAAGAGTGCTGGCTTACTGGACATTTATCTTTGAGATAAGCTTCTAAGTCTAAGCAATCAGATCAGTTAAACAAGACAGAAAAGATTGCTCATGGCTCATGATACTGACCCCCTCCATTCTGGTAACATATGTAGGGAAAGCGCCAGACATTGCCCAGGTCCACGGCGTAGCCAATGACCGACAGGAGGAAATCCATCTTCTTGCCCCAGGTCTCCCGTTCCCCCGAGTGAACCTCAGCCACTAGGGCGGTGGTGGCAGCCGGGATGGAGTGCTGTGTGTCATCTCCTGCACTGGGGCTCGGAACTGCTGAGTACCCATTGAAGACCTGGCCAGGCTCCACCTTATCCCCAGAGGCGGGAACACCCTTCCGTAGAAGTCCATTTTCCTGACAGTCTTCTCCATCCTTACACACTGACAGCTCCTTCTGGGAATTTAAGGGCGTGGTCTCCATTCTGCGCTCTAGTAGACAATGCTGACGCCCATCCGCGGAGGACTTGAACTGAATTCTTGGTGCACGATCTGTGGGGGTCCTCAGAGCTTTATATCAATGGGATTGAGAGCTCTGTCGGAGAGGCACACAGAGAAAGGAGAATAGAATTAGGCATTTTTACTTGTCTCTGGTATTAACTCATCATTTTTTTTGTGTGCTTAATTAATCCCTTCACCTTTTTCATCTAGCCCCCAAACCCCTACCCCTCTCACAATTGTCAGTCTATTCTCTGTATCTATGAGTCCGTTTCTATTTTGTTTGTTAGTTTATTTTGCTCATTAGAGTCCACATATGGTATTTGTCTTTCTCTGACTGGCTTATTTCACTTAGCACAATACTCTCTGGGTCCATTCATGCTATTGCAAAAGGTAAGATTTCCTTATTTTTTTATGGCTGAGTAGTATTCCATTGTGTAAATGTATCACAGCTTTTTTTATCCACTCATCTACTGATGGGCACTTGGGCTGTTTCCAGACCCTGGCTATTGTAAATAATGTTGCAATGAACATAGGGGTGCATATATTCTTTCGAATCCGTGTCTTGGGTTTCTCCTAATATATTCCAGAAGTGAAATAACTGTGCCATAAGGCAGTTCCATTTTTAAATTTTTGAGGTGACTTCATACAGTTTTCCACAGCGGTGGTACCAGTCTTCATTCCCACCAACAGTGCACAAGGGTGTCCTTTTCTCCACATCCTCACCAACACTTGTTATTTGTTGATTTATTAGTGATAGTCATTCTAATAGGTGTGATGTGATGTCATTGTGGTTTGAATTTGCATTTCTCTGATGACTAGTGACGGTAAGCATCTTTTCATATGTCTATTGGCCATCTGTATGTCCTCTTTGGAGAGGTGTCTATTTAGGACCTTTGCCCATTTTTTAATTTGGTTGTTTGGGGTTTTTTGGTGTTGAGTTTTATAAGTTCTTTATAAATTTTGGATACTAACCTCTCCTATCAGATGTATCATGGTGAATATGTTCTTCCATTCAGTGGGTATCTTTTCATTCTGTTTATGGTGTCTTTTGCTGTGCAAAAGCTTTTCAGTTTGATATACTCCCATTTATTTCGTTTTCCTTTTGTTTCCCTTGCCCAAGGAGATATATCAGAAAAATATTGTTATGAGAAATGTCTGAGATTTTACAGCCTATGTTTTTTCTATGATTTTTATGGTTTCAAGTCTAACATTTAAGTATTTAATCCATTTTTAAATCTATTCTTATATGTGGTGTAAGAAGGTGGTCTAGTTTCATTTTTTTGCATGTATCTGTCCAATTTTCCCAACACAATTTATTGAATAGATTATCTTTACCCCATTGTATGTTTTTGCCTCCTTTGTCAAATATTAATTGACCATAAAGGCATGAATTTATTTCTGGGCTTTGTACTCTATTCCATTGATCTCTATATCTATTTTTTATTAATATAGCCCTGTTTGATATCAAGTAGTATGATACCTCCAACTTTGTTATTCTTTCTCAAGATTGCTGAGGCCATTTGGGGTCTTTTGTGGTCCTATATACATTTTTGGAATACTTGTTCTACTTCTGTAAGATAAGCCATTGGTATTTGGTTAAGAATTGCATTGAATCTGCATATTGGACATTCTAATGATTTTAATTCTCCCTATCCATGAACACAGTATATGCTTCCACTTACTTGTAGCTTCTTCAATTTCTTTCTTCAGTGTCTTAGAATTTTCTGAGTACAGGTCTTTTGCATCCTTGGTTAAATTTATTCCTAGGTATTTTTTCAATGTAATTGTAAATGGGATTGTTTTCTTAAAATTTTCCTTTCTGATAATTATTGGTGTATAAAAATACAACTGATTTTTAGATATTTATTTTGTATCCTGATACTTTACTGAATTTATTTATCAGCTTGAATAGTTTTTTTGTTTGTTTGTTTGTTTGTTTTTTGGGTGGAATCTTTAGGGTTCTCTAAATACAGTATCATGTCATCTGCAAATAATGACAGTTTTACTTCTTCCTTTCCAATTTGGATGCCTTTTAGTTTTCTTCTTGTCTGATTGCTGTGGCTAGGATTTCCAGTACTATGTTGAAGAAGAGTGGTGAAAGTGGCCATCCCTGTCATGTTCCTAATCTTAAGGGAAATACTTTTAGCTTTTGCCTTCTGAGTATGATATTGGCTGTGGGTTTGTTATACTAGTATATGGCCTTTACTACATTAGGTATGTTTCCTCTATTCCCACTTTGCTGAGAGTTTTTATCATAAATGGGTGCTGCATTTTATCATATGTTTCTTCTGCATCTATTGATATGATCATGTGATCTTTATCCTTCATTTTGTTTATGTGGTGTATCACATTTATTGATTTGCAGATTTTGTACCAACCTTGCATTCCTGGACTAAATCCTACTTGGGCATGGTGTATGATCTTTTTAATGTATTGCTGGATCCAATTTGCTAATATTTTGTTGAAGATTTTAGCATCTATATTCATCACGGATATTAGCCTATAATTTTCTTTCTTTGTAGCATCATCTCTGGTTTTGGAATTAAGATAATTCCCGCCTTGTAAAATGAGCTTGGGAGTCTTCCCTCCTCTTGCATTTTTTTGATAGTTTGAGAAGGATAGGTGTTAGTTCTTTAAATGTTTGGTAAAATTCACCTGTGAAGCCATCTTATATAGGACTATTGTTTGATGGGAGGTTTGTTTTTTTAATTACTGCTTCAATTTCACTAGTTGTAATCTGCTTATTCAGATTCACAGTTTATGGCTGTCTCTACTGGGATTGGGTGTATGCAGGAAGGACCAAGCTGTGCACTAAGCCTGGCTTTTACCAGCATTGGGCCCAGGGGCAGGTCAGCAAAAGTCCCTAAGGCACTCTGAGATCCGCCTGCCAGCTGCCTATTAGGCTCAGTCACTGAAAGAGCTTCTGGTGGTATTTGAGTGCATGAGATAGGTTCTCAGTGAGTCACCAGGTAGGGGCCAGTGGTGTTCACCAGATTGATACAGGTTCAAACTCAGTGCCAGTGCTGAGTCTGAGGTCACTCAAGTCTAGCTGCCATCCGCTGAGTGTTTGCACACCTTTGTTGTGGAGCAGGGTCTTAGGGTGTCATCAAGGTGAGGCCACCAGAGTTTATTAGGCCCCAAAAGACCAAGATGTGGCCATGTGAAAGAATGGCACTGCACCACTCGGGCATGCGGGTAAAAATGGCCCACATCCTAAAGCCATACAACTCAGTCTGATCAGACTCTTCCAAGAGCCAGATCTCAACAGGGTAAAACTACTGGGAGTCAGCAGGATGGAGCTAGTGTATCTCCCATAGGGGGATGTACCAGTCAGGCTTGGGAGAAGGTGGAAAGTGGGGGAATGGCCCCTGCCCCAGAACCATACAACTGAATCTGTCCTGGATTCTTCCCAGACCTCCTAGGGACCCTAAGTTTGGCAGGGTGGGGCCACCAGGAGTTGGGATGGTGGGCCTGGGGAGCCTGGAGAGTTGGGCCTACATGATCTCCTGTGAGGGGGAGGCACCAATCAGTTTCATGGGAAAGTGGGGGGAATGGCTCCTACACCAAAGCCATACAACTCAGTCACTGACACCCCCTGAGTCTGCCTAGACCTCTACACCCTGGCCCAGGTAGCTGACTCCTCAGGAGGGTACAAGCTCTGCAGTGTGGGGCTACAGGGAGTCCCGAGGGTGGGGCTATTGCATTCTCCCAAGCTGATGCCATATGGAGGGGAGTGCTCTACACAAGAAAGATAGTGTCTGTGTGTGGGAGAGGATTCAGCACAGGGATCCTGGCAGCTGCCCCTTTAGCTCTCTCCCCAGAGCCACAAGCCCCAGGTGCTTCTCACATGACTATAGTCTGCTCCACCCTCACTCTACTAGAGCTCAGGGTGAGTGGCTGTGAATGATATTTTATGTGTTGACCCGTTAAGAGGGCACCTGTGTCTCTGACAGATTACCATCATTCCTGGCAGACAGAATTCCCACTGATTTTCACAGCCAGATGTTATGTGGGTACCTCTTCCCAGCTCTTGTGCTCTGGGTTGGGGAGCCTGGCTTGGGATTGAGACCCCACACTTGCCAGGGGGTACCTTCCTTTGCAGCTGAGCTATCCCTCTGGAACTTCAGCTGCTGCCCATGGGAGTACAGCTAGCCATTTTTGCGTCTCTGCCTTTCCTACCAAACTAGATGTGGCTTCTTCTGTAAATCCTTGGTTATAAGACTTCTATTCAGCTAGTCTTTGGTTGGTTTTCAGGTTGATTGTTCTATGTTTTAGTTGTAATTCCAGTGTGGTCCTGGGAGGAGGTGAGTGTAATGTTCACCTACTCCACTGCCATCTTGGATCCACACATCATACATCTTAAACTACACTAGTTAGTGGGATTACATATGCATCTGTTAAATGTGAGACATCCTATTTCCTATATGAGAGTCAATAAAATAAACTATAATTTTCAACCTATGCAAGGCATTAAACCACAATCAAGTAATTTGAAAAGAAAAAACAAAACAAAAATAGACAGCAAATCACCAAGTTCCTGACAAGCTCTATTTAAGAACAAAGTATTGACTTCACGTTGGGACTGGAATCTCACTCTGGAGTTTACCAGTAACTCAGAAGAATGTAAGAAGAGGGCTTGCTTCAACAAAGCTCCCCAGAGCACTTACTTTGTCCTGGATGCTGTGCTGGGAAAAGAATAGCAGATAAAGAGGCGGTTCCCACCTGCAAGTAGATAAGGACAGTCCTCTCCATCATTTAAGCTGAACACTGAAAGTGTCTCTTTGTGCTTGTTTCTATGTAATAGGTAGAGCTGCTATGTCTCCTGGAATTTGTAGAGTGGCCTTGTGTAGTAGGTGTCCTATAGGGCCCAGTGGGCCAGCTTCCCTAGTCACCTGAGCTGGGCACTCGAGGTGCACCTCTGTGTGGGCTCTGTGCATAGTTTGGTAGTAGTTGGGCCTTGATTGCTGTTGGCATCACTAGCAGGAATTGAGCCCCAGGCCAGTTGGCTGTGAGAACAAGCTGTGACTACAGTGGAAGAGCTACTGTACAGGAGACACCCCTATGGAATAGGACTTGTTTCAGTGGGGCCTTGGTGCTAACTGAGTGTGCCCCTTGAGTAGTGTGTCACTCATGGATGTGTAGAGTTGTAAGCTGGCATAGTCTGAAGCTGTCCACCGGGTGCACTGGCTCTGGGGCCTCCCTGGAGGTGCAAAGTCAGCCATTGCCTGTGCCCTGCGTGGGGCCACCTGTTAGAAGCTGCAGAGCGATCTGCAAATGACTGCTACTTGTGTTGGGCTAAAAAGTTCCCAGGAGAGGCCAAGCTGTGAAACAAGGCAGGCTGCTGCTAGTGCCAGGCCTGGGGCCTCTTACTGAGAGGAATGGGGCATACTGACATCAGCTGCTGCTTGGTTGGGAGATTTTAGGAAAGTCTGAAGCCTGAGCCAAGACAGGCCATTCATATGGAAAAGCCACTGCAAATAGCTTCAGTGGAGCTGCAAATAGGATGGGGCAGTGTCTCAGGGAAACACCAGGCAGAGCAAAGAGTGTGAGCCAGGCTAACCGAAACTCAGATATGGCTTCCAGTCAGCTCTGCCATGGAGGAAGTCTCACCATAGGAACAATGACCCCTCTGAGCACCCCTGTCTGGGAAAAAGCCACCCCTGAGTTCTTGCTCTGATGCCAGACAATCCAGCTCGTCCCTGTATGTCCTTGGATCCCCCCAAGCCACTGCCCCAGTGCTGGAGCTCAGAGGAAGCAGGACCATGTAAGTTCATGAGCTGGCCCTTTAAGAGAAACTGCCTGGGACTCCAGCAGCCTCCATATCACTCAGCCACAATCCCTGCTGGTTTTTATAGCCCAAAGTTATAGGGGTTCTTTTCCCAGCTCTGGAACCCTGGGCTGGGGGTCTGGTGTGGGGCTGGGACCCCGCACTCCTCATGGGAGGCCTCCGTGGCCTACTCCACTGCCCTCTTGGATTCACTCATCATACATCTTAAATTACATATGCATCTGTTAAATGTGAGACATCCTATTTCCCATATGAGAGTCAATAAAATAAACTATAATTTTTCAACCTATGCAAGGCATTAAACCACAATCAAGTAATTTGAAAAGAAAAAACAAAACAAAAATAGACAGCAAATCACCAAGTTCCTGACAAGCTCTATTTAAGAACAAAGTATTGACTTCACGTTGGGACTGGAATCTCACTCTGGAGTTTACCAGTAACTCAGAAGAATGTAAGAAGAGGGCTTGCTTCAACAAAGCTCCCCAGAGCACTTACTTTGTCCTGGATGCTGTGCTGGGAAAAGAATAGCAGATAAAGAGGCGGTTCCCACCTGCAAGTAGATAAGGACAGTCCTCTCCATCATTTAAGCTGAACACTGAAAGTGTCTCTTTGTGCTTGTTTCTATGTAATAGGTAGAGCTGCTATGTCTCCTGGAATTTGTAGAGTGGCCTTGTGTAGTAGGTGTCCTATAGGGCCCAGTGGGCCAGCTTCCCTAGTCACCTGAGCTGGGCACTCGAGGTGCACCTCTGTGTGGGCTCTGTGCATAGTTTGGTAGTAGTTGGGCCTTGATTGCTGTTGGCATCACTAGCAGGAATTGAGCCCCAGGCCAGTTGGCTGTGAGAACAAGCTGTGACTACAGTGGAAGAGCTACTGTACAGGAGACACCCCTATGGAATAGGACTTGCTTCAGTGGGGCCTTGGTGCTTACTGAGTGTGCCCCTTGAGTAGTGTGTCACTCATGGATGTGTAGAGTTGTAAGCTGGCATAGTCTGAAGCTGTCCACCGGGTGCACTGGCTCTGGGGCCTCCCTGGAGGTGCAAAGTCAGCCACTGCCTGTGCCCTGCGTGGGGCCACCTGTTAGAAGCTGCAGAGCGATCTGCAAATGACTGCTACTTGTGTTGGGCTAAAAAGTTCCCAGGAGAGGCCAAGCTGTGAAACAAGGCAGGCTGCTGCTAGTGCCAGGCCTGGGGCCTCTTACTGAGAGGAATGGGGCATACTGACATCAGCTGCTGCTTGGTTGGGAGATTTTAGGAAAGTCTGAAGCCTGAGCCAAGACAGGCCATTCATATGGAAAAGCCACTGCAAATAGCTTCAGTGGAGCTGCAAATAGGATGGGGCAGTGTCTCAGGGAAACACCAGGCAGAGCAAAGAGTGTGAGCCAGGCTAACCGAAACTCAGATATGGCTTCCAGTCAGCTCTGCCATGGAGGAAGTCTCACCATAGGAACAATGACCCCTCTGAGCACCCCTGTCTGGGAAAAAGCCACCCCTGAGTTCTTGCTCTGATGCCAGACAATCCAGCTCGTCCCTGTATGTCCTTGGATCCCCCCAAGCCACTGCCCCAGTGCTGGAGCTCAGAGGAAGCAGGACCATGTAAGTTCATGAGCTGGCCCTTTAAGAGAAACTGCCTGGGACTCCAGCAGCCTCCATATCACTCAGCCACAATCCCTGCTGGTTTTTATAGCCCAAAGTTATAGGGGTTCTTTTCCCAGCTCTGGAACCCTGGGCTGGGGGTCTGGTGTGGGGCTGGGACCCCGCACTCCTCATGGGAGGCCTCCGTGGCCTACTCCACTGCCCTCTTGGATTCACTCATCATACATCTTAAACTACACTAGTTAGTGGGATTACAAATGCATCTGTTAAATGTGAGACATCCTATTTTCTAATTTAAGAAATGCCATACGTGGGTGTCGGACCATACATGGGTGTCTACCCCTCCTATCAGTCTCAGTGTGCTTTCTTCTTTACTTCTGTAGTTGGAGGACTTCCATTCAGCCAGATCTCAGGCGGTTCTGAATGATGGTTGTTGTATATTTTAGTTGTAATTTTGATGTGGTTGTGGGAAGCAGAGAGTACTGCATTTACCTACGCTTCCATCTTGGTTCTCTGATCTCTTTAAGTTCATTTTTTTTTTTAGAGAGAGCGATGATATGTCAATATATTTATTTTATTTTTTAAATATATTTAAATATATAGCTAAATTCAATCTGAACTTGGCAGTCCCTGGCTGTGTTGTTTGAAGAAGGCCTCCGCACTCCTCTTTGGCCTATATCAACAACACTCCACATTAAACACTGAAGACCTGGAAGAACAGATGGCAGAGTTAAAGAGCTTACGAAGTGCCGCCAGATGGCACTCAGTGACAGAGCCTGCCCCCGACTAAGGCCACCCCCTTGCCTGATCTTTCTTTCGCTACCTTCACAATTTTACTCAAAATTTTCTTCTTCCTATCTTTAGTACCACAGCTTTCCTATAATTTAAATTGAAGTTCAAAGAGCAAAGCATCTCCGGCATGTCCACCAGGGTTGATGGAAGGGGAGCATCATCCATCTCTGAGGATACAGTACAGGGGAGTAGTATAGCCATACTAGTAACTCGTTGCCTTCCTGCCACAGGCATCAAGTGATTTGTTCTAGATTTCATTGACTTTCTCCCTCAGGGCACTCTGCAGGGAAGGTGGAAAATGTGTGTGTTGGTGAACTTTTGGGGGGCAATGTGTTCATTAAGGTCCTCAGGGGCTCAGCCCTCAAGGCATCTGATCTTGATTTCTTGGCAACTGTCATGAGCAGCTCCTACAAGAATATACATTATTCTCTATTTTTGTCCTGAGCATTACAACGGTCTTATTTCCTGAAATATCCCCAGCACTTAATAAAATATTATCAGCAGGCTGAAAAGACCCAAGTTGTAAGGAAACCTATTAAGAGCATCCCCCAGCCGACTCATGGCCTCAGATTGTCTCTTCCCAGAGGTTGGCCTCTGTCCACCCAGCTCTGCTTTCTGGGGCTCTCCTCTTGTGTTCCCACCCCTGATCATAGAATCTGTGGTGTAAACACTGAAGTTACAATCACTTGAAGCCACCAAATTGGTAAAGACACACATCTCTTCTCCAACTCACTCCTAGGCCTCTCCCAATGAGAAGAAAACCCCTCCCCATTAATAATCAGGTTGGCCAGGAGTAGATGGCCTGGCCTGGGCCCCCTTCTTCTGCAGGATGCTGCATCCCGACTCCTTTCCCACGTTCCTGATTCTGACCACCTTTTTCTACAGCTTTTTCTACTGAGATTAGCAGATAACAATGATTGAGAGCAAGCTGGCTGGCCCAGGAATATAGAAGTAAGAGTTGTTAAGGTTGGCTTCCAAGAATGCTTTCTTGAAAGCTTTCTTTTTTTAAAAGGTATTTTTATCCTGGTGGGTAGAGAGATTGCAAAGGAGGTCACTATTACAGCTGTGACCTCCTCCAGGCAAGCTTCGAGTTTCTCCATGGCCACAAAAAGCCCCAGGAGCCTTCCTTTGCACCTTAAATGTATGCCATTGTCCCTGGCTGAGCAGGAACAGACCACGGGTGGTGTCCTGTAACTCAGCTTCTGGGTGGGACAACAGCTTGATCTGCAAGAGCTTCGTCCCCATACCCGAGGGGCAGTGCAATGGTGCGACTGAGGTGCTGGCAGTTGACTTCCTGTTCACATTCCTTCCTCTCAGCCCTGGGAGTGGGCTAATTCACCCTACCACTTCACTAGTAAGAAGGATTGTTTCTATTTAAACTTCTGATCAGATCTCCATTCTTCTTTCCACAAACCCTGTATCCGTAGCCAGGGGAACCAGTATCTGAACAAGCATGTGATTACAGTCATGGTCATTAGTCATGGAACCTCCTGGCTCTTTGGAAATGCCTGTCCCCTGTTCCTACATGTCTGTTGGACGCACATCAGAACATTCTAAGTAGAAACACTATAGAAATGTTGGACTTCGATTTCACGTGTCGGGGTCAAAGTGAGTTCATTGCTCAGGACGCTCAGTTTCCATTTCAAAAACAAAATAAAACCACCATGAATTATGGGTTTACCATGGAGATAGATTAAGTACAGGTCATACAGCCAAGTGGCAATTTGCATCCTCTATTCAGAAGGAGTCTAAAGGTCCCAAGACACCTACCAAGGTTGATAGGAATTACGGAGCTCAGGCACCAATGAACACGGTAAACACCAAGCCTGGCCCTCTGCCACAGAACAACAACCCTAATTCATCAGTAATGCGCGGTGTGCCTGCTCTGTGCTGGGATCTTGGGGGTGAGGCAGGCACAGTCCTGCCTGCATGGTGCTCACGGTAAAGGCCAAAATCTGACTGGTGGGAAAAAGAACAGGATGCTCGAGGAGGGAGAGGCTGGTGCTGCTTTTAGCGCTAACGGACCTCCCACTGTAGACTTGATGTGGCACGTTCAAATACCTCACATTTCTGGCTTCCAATTGCCCTCAGATTTTACAAGTCTTCCTTTTGTTGCTATTGCACAGCTTCTGTCACAGGGCCCTGAAAAAAATTTTTTAATCCTCATTCAAGGATATGTTTACTGATATTAGAGAAAGAGGAGGGGAGAGAGAGAGAGAGAGACATCAATCAGTTGCCTCCCGTACGTGCACCAACCAGGGATCGAACCCAAAACCTGGGTATGTGCCCTAACCAGGAACCGAACCCGTGACCCTTCGGTGCACTGGCCAAGGCTCCAACCAACTGAGCAAGCCACCTGGCCAGGGCAGGACCCTGAATTTGAAGTTGATTCTGGCTCACAAGCTCCACAGTGTAAGAAGAGGGTTAGTATTTGTTGAACGGACGTTTTTCTTTTTTGATTGACATCTGCTGCTTTATTTAATTTTTCACTGTAAAGACAAGACCAAAATCAAAACCTCTGAACTTAAACTTTTCAACCTGAAAGAATCAACTAATAGCTATAATTCTAAAGTAGCTTCAATAAAGCAAATGCTATTCTTATGAGTACTGATGGATTATGCTGAAACAAGGTAAAATGTGACTATCTGATCCTGATCTGAGTTCTTTGAGGTATGAGCCACAGGGACTCCTGGCTCACCTTTCAAACATCAATGAAGAGACTTCTTGATATGAATGGAGAGAGGAGAGAAGAGCTGCTTGTTGTTTGGGCGTAAGGGGTAGAAATGAATTCCACAGTCACAGCCATCTCCTTATCCAAAGAATTCCTTGAGACCGATGGTTTAAATTTTGGGAGAGGAATTAAAATCCCCGGGGCCACCTAGGCCAGTTACCATGAGAAAGGAGAAGGGTCTCGGTCCAGAACTTTCTCTGCCTGGAAGAAGAGAGCGTCGAGCTCCTCACCTCACAGAGTAAAATCTAGAGGATTAGCCGTTGGTGGTGGGGTTGTGACCAATCCAGGGGCCAAAAGGACAATGGATCATTCATTTTGTCTTCAATGAAAAGAAATGGATTGGGCTTAGGTAGGCATGCATGGCCCTCCTCCAGTGAACACAAACAGACTAACCCAACTAACCAGTTCCTGTGTCCACCACCACAGCTCTCCTGTCTCACAAATCGGCACTGGGATCCCAGATCCATCACTCACTGGCTGTGTGACTTTGGCAAGGTCACTTAACCTCTCTGAGCTTCCATTGACTCAAGTATAAACCAGGCCTCATGTATGGGAACAGATCAGTTGCGGGAATTAAGTAAAGGTAAGACAAATACTTAACTCATATGGATGGTCACTACGCCACCACCCATATGGGTGGTGGCGTAGTGACCATCCATATGAAACCCATTCTGCTTTTCTACTTCACACCCCAGCCAGAGAAACTGAGGCCCATAGGGTTAAGCCAGTGGTCAGCAAACTCATTAGTCAACAGAGCCAAATATCAACAGTACAATGATTGAAATTTCTTTTGAAAGCCAAATTTTTTAAACTTAAACTTCTTCTAACGCCACTTGTTCAAAATAGACTCGCCCAGGCCGTGGTATTTTGTGGAAGAGCCACACTCAAGGGGCCAAAGAGCCGCATGTGGCTTGCAAGCCGCGGTTTGCTGACCACAGGGTTAAGCGATTCATAGTCCAGAGCAGCGGTCACCAACAGGTGGTCCTCGGACCACTGGTGGTCCGTGAGGTCTGAAACGTTGGCGACCGCTGGTCCAGAGCACAACCAGTGGGCAGCTTGAACTAGAAGCTGGGCTTCCATTCCCCTTCCATGGGCCCTCACTGGTTCCTGCTTGCTTCTCTCAATCACTGGCTGGAGGCACTGGGAAACTCGTAAACAGCAGATTTCTGGGCTGCTCTCCCAGAGATTTTAATTCAGGGCATCTGTGTGTGTGCTGAATTTCAACAAGCACTCGGGTTATCAGGGCCAGGTGGGCCCCACACATGCCCAGGGCATCTCACCCCACACCTTGGCTCCCTCTGGTTACCCAGCATCCTCCAAGGCCTGGCTTAAGTTCCTATCCACCCCCTCCATGGAGCTTCCTCTCACCACCCCGGCCCAAGATGATCTCTCTCTGCTCCATCATTCAGTGTTGATTATCGTGTCTCATTAGTTTTTTGTTTTGTTTTGTTTAACGTATATTGGCTTTGCATTCCCCTGGAAGCAGGGGCCATGGCTTATATACCTCGGTGCTGGATACTTGCTAAATCCGTGTGTGCCCTGCACAGCTCCGAGTGTCTATTTTGGATGTTCTGGGCACAGGGCCTTGGGAACTACAGCTGCCATGCTGGCAGGTTGGAGCCTCAAGTGAGACACTCCTCTTCCTTCCCCAGGGTCCCACTCTCAGGGTCCTGCCCCTCCTGTTCTCACCCATCGGAGGATCTGTCGTGCATCTGGGGGGCAGAGGGAAGACTGTCACCAGAACAAAAAATTTAACCGACTGCTCTGGCCAGTGTTGCTAAATGTTTAGAGTGTCGGCCCAAGCACTAAAGGGTCGTGGGTTGGATTCCCAGTCAAGGCATGTACCTGGGTTGCAGGTTCAATCCCCCTGTCCCAATTGGGGTGTGTGCAGCAGGCAACCAATTGATGTGTGTGTGTGTGTCTCTTTCCTCCCTCCTCCTTCCGCTTACTCTAAAAATCTATGAAAAAAATATCCTCGTGCCCAGCCAGTGTGGTGCAGTGGTTGACTTATGAACCAGAAGGTCACAGTTTGATTCCCAGTTAGGGCACAAGCCCAAGTTGCGGGCTCAATTCCTAGTGGGGGGCATGCAGGAGGCAGCCGATCAATGATTTCTTCTCATCATTGATGTTTCTATCTCTCTCCCTCTCTCTTCCTCTCTGAAATCAGTAATATATATATATATGTGTGTGTGTGTGTATATATATATATATTTTAATATTTCCTCAGATGAGGATTAACAAAAAAATAAAGTAACTCCTAACTGGTTTCATTGTCACCACTATCCCTTCTGTAGTAGGTGACAATGCTGTGTTCTGTAGTGTGCATTTTAGATGTTTTCCTATTTTTATGGTTAAACTAGGACTTTGTAAACTAGCTAGGAGGCTAGCCACCATTGACAACATTTATTTCTGTGGGTTAAAAATATATTCCAAGTTCTAAATAAGCAACTCACGAATAAACATTTGGAACACAGACTGTTGATGGGTGTGCCCACGGGTACTTATTTCAAAGTCCACAAAGCACAACCTGTGCTCTCTTTTAATCCAGAACATGTCAGACTTTTCCAGTCCACAGTCCATTAAAATTTTGTTTCGTTAATCCTCACCCAAGGATATTTTTTTCCATTGATTTTTAGAGCGAGTGGAAGGGAGGAAAGAAGCTGCGGGGGGGCGGGGGGCGGAGAGAGAAGCATCAATCTGAGAGAGACACATCAATTGGTTGCCTCAGGCATGCACCCCGACTGGGGCCGGGGGTGGAACCTGCAACCCAAGTTCGTGCTCTTGACCAGGAACCCTTCAGTGAGGGCTGACGCTCTAACCCCTGAGCATACCGGCCAGGGCAGGAGTTATTTATTTTTTTCTGGTTCTTTTTTTTTATTATTATTGACTGGAATCAAACCCGGGACCCTCCAGTCCACAGTCCAATGCTCTATCTACTGAGCCAAACCAGCTAGGGCTTTTTCTGGTTCTTGAGGGAAATTTAATCGAAGGACAGAAGGACAAGGAAGTAGAGAAACTCTTGTCCCGTCGACATGCCTGTTCGGCACCTTTAAAGAGCTGTATAAGCTGAGGAGGACTGGAATCCCTTATTACCCTTAACTTCACAACTTAACTTCGTACAGAAAACAAAACTGCTTGCACTCCGTCACTGTCATAAGTCTCAGCCAGGAAAGAGACTTGGGAAACTCAAACAGGTGATGCGTTAGATTAAGCAGGATTAGGAGTGTCACTTAGACTTTATAAACACTCCTTTATTGCTGTTATAATGCAATTTATGCAATAAATAGCAATCGAGATTTTAAAGCATAGGAGTGTTTTCAAACACGGATTTTCTTGTCCTTAATATAGGTGTATTGCTAAGAGGACTCGTGTGTGAAACAAACATGAGGAGCCCCACAGAGGGAGACAGGAGGGAGGAGAGAGAAGAAAACCAGCCCCAGGCAAGTGTGTTGTGAACTGAGGGTGGAGTTACTTGTGGCAGCTGAGCTAGGCAGGAGAGAGAAGGGGAGGAGAAAGGGATTTGAGGTGAAATTAAATCAAATGAAAGTGGGAAGAGCAGAGGGGAGGGGGAACTGGGCCCATTTCTCCAGGTGGAAGAGCAAAGCTGGGGAAGAGATGGGGTCAGGGAGAATGGAGGCCACGTGCAGACACCTCTTCAGCCACCAGCTGTTTGTGATTTGGGTGCTGTTGCTTGAATTGAAAGTGCCTGTGTTCTTGGGGCTAGAAGTCCTAACGTATGCTTTACAAGGAATCACACACACAGTTTGGAGACATTCGTGAAAAATCAGTTCATGATGACCCAGTCCTGATCTAGTTCTCAGATGCACTGGGAATAAGGGCGAGAGAGGGTTCCCAATCCCTCGGAGATTCCAACCTCAAAAAGTCACCCTAGAAGCTACCAAAGGACATCATTGAAAGATTGGGGGGTGTGTGGGGGGGTGGGGACTTGAATATGGGCTGTATATTTGATAGTAATGTTTTGTCAATGTTAAGTTGCCCAAATGTGGTAACCACGGGGCTGGGGGATGCAGGAGAATGCCCTTGTTCTTAGGAAGCATGGGCTGAAGTATTTAGCGGCGAATATTTGGATGCCTGCAAATTCTCAAAGGTTCAATGTAAAAATTATAGACATATGTAAATTGTATAATTATTATATTGTGTCTTATACTATATACAACGTATCAAAATATCTATACATTACATATGCAAAAGTTAGGTGCATGTGTAAAATTAGAGTACACACACAAATGTGACAAAATGTGTACAACTGGTGAGTCTGGGTTCACCAGACCATTTTTCTGCCTTTTCAGTTGCAATTTTCAAAATTAAAAAATTGGGGGGAGAAAAATAATTCTAGCCCTCAGAGGAGCTGGGAAACCTCCCTGCTGCCCACAGTGCGCCCAGAATAACCTATCTGCTCTCTTCCCAGCCCCTTCCCTCCTCCTCCTCCCTCCCCTCCGGGCTCCTTTCCTCTGAGACCAGGGAAAGAGCCAGCTGACTAGATTAGCATTTAAAAACAACACACCCCAGGGAGAGAAAAGAACAGAGTGCCGGAGCCTCAGGTTCCAGGCCTGGCAGTGTCTTCACGGATGGAGGAGCTTGAGCAGATCCCCTCCCAGGCCCTGCCAGCTCTGCCCCTCCCTAACTCAAGGAAGCCTCTTAGAGCAAAAGATTCCGTCTATTCTATTTTCATTCAGCAGCTCAGGAACAAAGGAAATAGACCGGTCTTTTTTTTCTCACTACCCAGAAAGGCCACACGAAAACACAAGAGGGCAAAGGCCACCGACTTGCTCCCTCCCACCGAGCTCACCCACCAGCCTCCCGCCCTGGATCCTTCCAGAGCACGCAACTGGCTCTCTGGGTTTTGCCACTTGGCCTTGTCCCAACCCCTTTCTCACCTCTCCCCTCCCTATGTCACATGATGACATGAAGAACTGGGCCTCAGGAGACCTTCCCCAGGCCATGTGCCCCTTGTCAGTGCCTGGGGACCCTGGTCACTGAGCCGGCCCTGGGATAGCACCTCCATGTCTCCAAGTGACTGGATTCATCTCTTGCTCTGCAGTCCAGAGGTTTCTGGGGGTTCATGGCGGGGGGGAGGGAGGCCGGGGCGGGTAACTGGTTGTGGCTTTTAAAAAGCATATGGTTTAAATACCCACTAACAAGTCCCCTTGGTCCAGAGTTGGGGTGGCAGTGAGAGGGATGTTGCCAGGTTCCAGGGAAGCCAAAGGAAAGAAGAAAATAAGGCAGTCAGACCTTATCTCTACTCATTTGGTCACCCCAATAGACCCAGGGCTGGGAAAACACTTGGTTTAAAAGCATGTTGTCGCCCTTCAGTAAATGAGCATTCATCTTCCCGGTCAGTGGGAGCTGACAAAGGTCAGGCTGGATGGACGCCCCCTTCCCAGGGACGTGACTCAGAGGTCATTTCTGAATGTGGACTCAAGTCAGAAGGAGGAGCTCTGCCTAGAAATCAGGGGTCTGTGTCCGCCGATCGTGGGTCTTGGGCCCACCTAGAAAAGCAGCTCACCCCTCCGCCCAGGAAAAATCTTTTATACCAGGTGTCTTTCAAAGGTTAGTCCCATCTGTTTCCACCTAAACAGATGACGATCTGCTTTCCTTAGGGAGCTATTTTGTCCAGTTAAACCCAGAAACTGGAAAGTACCCTTGTCCAGGGTCGGGGTGGCAGCACCTGGACCCACAGGAGCAGAGTCAGTCAGCATCCTTTGCCCCGGGGATGAAGAAACGGGGCATTTTTGACTCCACATCCCAGCCTGTTCTGTGCACAAACCTCAGTGACTGAGAGGAAGATCACTCAGCCCAAATCAGCTTTGCCGGGAGGCTGTTTCTACACCACCACCCCCTGGGCATCTTGCACAGGGGAGTCAGGAAGTCAGGGAGCTCGGGCCTGTTGGTCGGACTTGTCTGAGGTGCAGAACCTGACCTGTGTGTGTAACAGTGTGCAAAGCCTCCCTCCATCTTAGAGTGAAAGCCAGGAGGCCCCCAGAGGACCCTGATTGGATGGTGACATCTACTGCCCTCAGGCATTTTGCCCCATCATTTCAACTTGTGTCTGCTTAAAGCAGAAAGGTCAGGGTCACAGTCACCGAATGAGTGGAGGGGCCTTAGACATCACCTTATGAAGGATCCCCTCCTCCCCTCACTTAGCGCTAAGGCCCGTGAGACCCAGAGGGGCTGAGCTCTGGCCCGGAATAACAACCGTTCAAGGTACTTTCTGAAAGGGACAGAAACGTGACTGCCTTTTCCCTTTGGCCACCCAGGCATCTTGGTTAAAAAAGTCAAGTCATGGCTATATCTTGTTGATTCACGAAGCGTAAATTTAATAAACTGTTGACTCATTAAAATTACACTTCTTCAGGCAGCCCTGCCTTTGTTCTCTCAAGTTATGCCATTCAATGAGTATAAAGAAGGAACGGCCACTTCCTGGCTTAATTTCTGGGATTACCCGTGTTTCTCTTAGGAGGGTCATCCACGGTGTTTTGCAGGCCTGTTGTAAGAAACCCCGCCTCCCCGCCCCCCCCGGCCCCCCCCACAAGCACCCTATTGCACTGTCATCTCGCCCGTTGGTGAAACTCTTAGACATGCCTCTGACTCATCAAAATGCTCCAGCAGCTCAGAATCCCCCAAAGAGGAATTTCTGAGGTTTTTGTTGATTTCATTAAAACTTCTAAATATTCCACCCCCACTCCCACCCCACCACTCAACGCTTGTACACCTATTTCTTAAGCAAGGAGACTGAGAGAAACGGGTTTGAGTAGCTGTGCTGGTATCACATCTCTGAAAGGTCCTCGATGGATCATCAGAGTGTCGAGGGGGCTTTTGATTAATTGTGAAACAGTCTCAATCTGCTCTTATTCAGGTTCAGTAAACACAACAGAGAAACCCGTGCCCTAAAAGGCTTGTTTAAT